>LPNX011109216.1:0-19698 GCA_001517045.1 Pseudotsuga menziesii
TATCCCTCCCCCTACCACTTACCCCCCTCCCATCTCTAACTCTACACCAATCCTATAACATAGGGTCTTCACTTAGTGAAACCATACCATAGCACATTCGTTCGTGGAATATGAAACAATACCCCTATTTTCAAAAAATATTGGAAAATACCTCCCAAAATCGTTTTTTTATAACCCCCTCCCAATATGCCTTCCCAATTTAAAAAAACCCCTATTTTCACTATGTATTGCATGTATCCATTTTTTCATTTACATTTTTTATACCCGTTTATATTTCTACCTAGTATATTGACATGATACGCCACATGCTTTCTACAAAGAAGTCAATTATGACCTGAAAGACAACGCCAAAAGACCCTGTTCCAACCACATGTTCCGCAATGTAACTGATGGTCTGTCAAGTCAATAAAAGAATAAATAAACAATTGGAAAAAAATTCCATAAAGAAACTATTCACTTAGATTCTTGGTTGTGGCCTAATGAATTCTCACCGTGAACACAATATAGGTAAACCTATTTAGGCTGGCCATTTCTGCCACCTATGGTTGTAGCTATGTTGTGTCTTGACTCTGCACCCATACCATCAACAATAGCTGGCTCAATATCCTGCAATTGATTTACATTGACATGTCAGGAAAGAACCATGTATAAAAAGTCCTTCCATGAAAACATGAAACAAGCATACAATAAATGCCTCCTTTCATTTCTTGCTTCAAATGCAAATATTTCTCTTAAAACAAAAAAAAAATATTAGCTTACTTTCTCATCATCAACATCCAATTTGTTGTTCTTATCCTCATCTCAAGCATCTCTCTACCAAGCCAATCAACATTGTTCACTAGCCTTTTCAACCTGTTGATTGTCCTTGAGCTACCCACACCTCCACTATGCCCTAAGCTTGTTGATGCCATAAATGGCCTGAGTTTCGACAATATGGAAATTAGTGTATTATTCCCTTTGGGATTCTATTCACCACTCTCATCTCATTTGAGTTTGATAATATATTAAGTTCTAATAGTATTGAAACTGAAGGTGATTTGCCACATGGGCATATGTCTTCAATTTTTATGGAATGGCCTATGTGTTTGCCACCAAAGGCCGATAAATATTGTTTGTAAAGTTGCCTACCGAGTAATGAAGTTTCCCTCCCTCCCTCTAAACGATGTCATTGGGCTTAGGAAGCTATGTCTACATGTGTTGAAGAGGCTGCAACTACTTTAGTGGAGCCAGTCCCAACTGGTGTGACTGGACAGGATGATGCATACAAGATTTCTGCAGATGAAAAATCTTATACTAAATGCTTTGATAATGACAAGAAGTTAGTTAAGGGAAATGAGGAATGTGTCAAAGTAGACACATTGATCCAAAAAGAAAAAAACTGAAACTGGAGTTAGTAAGAAACCTGTGGTGTCTTCAGATCCATAGCAATCTTTTATAGGGTTTTCTAAATTAAGGTGCCTGCACAGTATGCTTCCCAAACAATTTCCACATTTGGCTACATAAAATTCTCTCTGTAATTGTATATTGGATCATACAAGCATTGTAAATTAACACTTGGTACTAATGGATACAACCCTCCAAGAATCTCTCTTATAAATATAAAATCTCTCACTAAATCAAACAAAAGGCAGGGAAACTATCTTTTCCTACAATAAATCCTGAACTCTTAGTTGAAGGGTCATTAGTTCATAGGCCATGGAACATGTTACTAAATCCAAGTTATTGTTTTAACAGTTGTTGAAATCCTCAGTAGAAGGGTAACAATCTCATAATCCACAAACCATGTAACTAAATCCAATATGGCTAACATCAGCAGGCCTGCAACATTAAGTTTGCAAGATTCATCAAGTAAAGAAACCTCAACATATGAAATCTCAAAAGAAACTGCTTCATATATTAAAGAGATAACTACAAACCGAGTGCACTGAGTATTTTTTACAATCAAATCTCTCATTTCCATACATTAACTTTTATTGCAATTACTTGGAAGGTTAAGAAATATGGTCCATAAAACATCTTAATAAAATACTAGTAATGATAGAGATTTTGGAAATTACAAATATATATTATTCCCAACATGCTCTCAATGGACATAAGAAAATAACAAAACCTTCTCTAAGGATGCAAGCCAATCAACAATAAAAGCATCTTCTTGAACAGCTCCACAATCAAGCAAAACTTGCAACTCATAGCATCTTCAATTAGTAGGGTTCCTATGCCTAAGAAAAATATGAAAAGTAGAAAGTAATAATTTAACCAACTTGTAAAAATGGTCAAAATTCTGCCCAGGATATGGTCCAAATGGTGGTATTCTTACAAACTATCCACCTATCTTAAATTCTGTGGACCCACACTCAACAGTTATAGTAAGCTTCCTTAAATTTATAGAAGTTGTGAAACAAGCTCACACAACGACTATTAGATTAATCTTGTGTGTTACTGTCATAATTTGCACCAACATTCATAAGCATGGATATTAAGGATGGAAAATGAATAGTAATATCTAATGTACAACCTTATTGCCATAAGAATGTTTTTGGCATTTTCTAGTGGCATTCCGACTTCTATGGAATACATTCTGATTTTGATGACTTAATGAGAAATATGGTTATGACTCCTGAGTATTGACATCTTGTCCGATGACTACCATGAGTATCATGAGTTATCTATGTGTCTTATAATCTCATTGTGATTACTGATTTGTAAATGTGTAATTACTAATGTTAAATGTGCATTAATTTTGATTTCTATTGAATATTTGTAAAAATTTGGATCTAAATGTCTATATTTTTTATATATATAATTTTTAATATATATATATATATAACTTGTCCTATCGAATAGTTGCTTCTTGCTCATGTTCAATGGAAGCTTTTTGACCAAAGAAAAATATAAGAGTGAAGCCTCTCTCCAGAAAGCAATGCTAGCTGTAAAAATAGACTGATGAAAAATTTGTCTTGAAGAAGCTCTAGCTTTAGGATGATTTCGATCTCTCCTAGGGCTGAAAATGGATTCCAAAAACATTGCTATTGTTGGTGTAAAAAATAGATTGATTTTTGCTCCCCATAAAGCTAGCATTGTTCTCTCCAAAGAGTACTGCTAACTTTAGAAATAGGAAAATTACAGATTTGTCTTGAAGCAACAATAGTTTTAGAGTGAATTTGATCTCTCCTAGTGCTGAAAATGGATGCAAAAAAAATGCTATTGTTGGTGTAAAAATAGATTGGTTTTTTCTCTCGATAATAATGCTAGTGTTTTTTGGTTTCATAATGATTTTATGCTATCTTTATCCTCTACTTTCTCCTCAACATTAGTGCTTTGATTCCTGATTTGAAAGTGGTTTTCTCTGTTTTTAAAAATATGCTTTTTTCTTAGTCTCAGCACTGAATTTAGCATTTAATATATGCCAAGTTTATCTGATTTATAGGCCCCAATTTTCTCCTAATCAGCATCGCTTCTTTTGTTGAATTTAGCCTACTGATAGGCTACATACTCTTTCAAGAAAAGCGATGTAGTTCTGCTTATGGAAACAATGACTTGGCTGCTACATGCAACATTATTCTTGATGGAAGAAAATTTGATCAAGGCCTCCACAAAGAACTTTTTCTGCTATATTGATCCTTCATAAATCTGCTGATTAGTCTCCCCAGGAGAGCACAACTCTTGAAGATTATTTTGTGCTTTGTGCTTTGTATATATAAATATATATACAAATAAAATCAATCAAATCACAACCAAAAAGATCAATATACTACCAAAATGGATCCGAATTGTATAATAGTTAGAAAATTCCCTCTTCAATTAATAAAAAAATCTGTAGATGAACGAGGTGATTTTACATTTTTGCTTCTCTTAGTTCTTTATCAAACGAACTGCAAAAAGTATCTCAAGCGAAGACATGCATGACAAAAAAGTCCAAAAGTTCTCTGTATTTCATACCAAAGGAATTTGACATAGTGAATCCAGAGTTCAAAATCAATAGCAGATGGAAATAGAAGCATATTCCATTATTTGTCAAAATCAAACTTCTTGCTCAAAATTTCTTTTTTTTCCAATCATAAGAACCAACTTTTGGACAATTTTGTACTTACCGACAATATACAAATCCTAGAAAGTTCAAAAATTCTTCTAGTATATCAAGCATCTTTGTCACTTGGGAGAAGAGTAGCACAAGATGTCCACATTTTTTCAATCGTGGAAGCAACTGCATCCACAACATGCTAAAATGATGAGATACGGAGAGAAAATACAAGACTTGAGGGTTTAAAATATGCAGGCCTTGTAGATTCCTAAAATTAATAATAATGAAATGAAAATTCAGACTTAATTAGTATGAAATTGATGATGACCTTTTCCAATGATGACCTTTTCCAATAGCCGAAGCTTTCCTGATGCTCCAACAAGCATCTCAAATTATTTTTCTATAGTAGTGTTTATTGCTTCTTGTCATGGGAAAAGATACTGACAACATAAAGAAATAATTCAATGGTTCCAACATATCATGATTTTTCTAACAATTATATAATGAAGCATTGCTTTTTATAACAAAAACTATTTGAAGTACTTTCTCATAATAATAACTGCAAAATACTTATATAGCAGCAAAATTTGTGCAGTAATTGATAATATACAAAGTTAATACATATTCCTAAATTGATTAGTCATGCACCAAAAATAGAAAAAAAATTTCTAGAAAGGTAGATAAATAGCAAAAGAGAAAAAAAAGATGAGCTATTTATTAGTGTCCATTAGTGTAGCTAATGAATGATGGAACTATTAATGTCAACCTATCTTAAATTATGTAGACCCACACACTCAATGTTTATGGTTAGCTACCTAACATTTATAGATGTGGTAAAACAGGAAACAAGCTCATATGAAGATAATTGGATTAATCCTACGAGTTACTATTGGAATTCACACTAACTTCCAGACACATGGAAATTGAAGATGGGAAATGAATATTAATAAGTAATATAAAACCTTATTACCAGAATAAGCTTTCGCCAAAAAGGAACAATTTATGTCTAACATAAGAAGAAAAGAGACTTCTCATGCATCCATAGAACACTATATCGCCTATGTTCATTAAGAGGAAGGAAACACCAAACAAGGAATCAAATAAATAAATCTAAGGAAAAGATAAAAATAACATATTTATGTCCAATGGGGTTTATAGTTTGTTAGATATTTGCAAAATCAAAGGGGTTTTATATGCTTCTTCAAAATACAAATAAGTTTCGATTTTTTAAAAAAATTGCAGTCTACAAAACTACCTTCAACTTTTGAGTCAGTAATAATAAAATAAATATAGACAAGCATGAAATTTTCTCTTCAACTTAGATTCATTGATGCTGTTGGAGTAGGGTCCCGTAGCTACAGAAGAAGCTTCTATTTTTAGCGGACAGGCATTTTGGGCAGAGATATAAGAGGTAAAAGCTATGACGTTGTAGCAGGGTTTCTAGCCACAGATCAGAGCCGGAAACCATTACTGTGGAGACAGAGAAGTCAAGGAAGATGACGGTACCTGAGCGGCTGAGAAGAGAGAGCTAAACCATTGCATTGAAGGCAATGGTGAAGACAAGAGGGTTAAGCTACCCTCATAAAGGAAAATGAGCGATGAGGCCGAGGTATTGAAGACGAAGGACAAAAGGGAAGCAGCGTCGGTACCCATGGTCAGCGCTGGGAAGCATGGAAGACTACAGGAAGCTGTGGTGAAGGGAAGCAGTGCATAGTACCCATGATCAGCGCCGAGAAGCATGGAAGACTGCAGAGAGCTGTGGTGTGACGAAAAGCAGCTACTCCAAGTACACATATGTCGTCTGTCACTAATTAGGGTTTTGGGTTTACTGTTGGGATAGGCCCACAGTGTTGTAATGGAGAGACCTTTGGGCCGCCTATATAAGCTTGTATTTTGTATTGTAAAAGGGTTAGTTGGTTATGTTATTAGCTGTAGTTATCTTACGGAAACTAGTAGCCAGCTTGCAGAGCTTGTATGTAACAATCCGTAGGGATTGACAGAGAGGGAAGAGTATATTGTAAGAGAGACAATATAGAGATAGATATAGAGAAGAGATCTAAGAGAGAAGGGCTCTAGGCTGTGTGCGGAGTTACCCAAAATATCTCTAGCTGCATATGCGGTGTAGCAGAACTATGTTTACCTTCCCCTGAGCTATAATAGAGAAACACAGTTCTGTGGACGTAACTCCCATCCTGGGGGTGAACCACGTTAAATCTGTGTGTTATGTGTTGAATGCATGTGATTTTATTTGTTTACTGTTATCTGTTATTTTGCGCATGAACTTTGTTTAATGTAAGTATATGAATGTGTTATTCAGTTCGCAGCATCATAGAAGGTTAAATATAAGTTGAAGTCTTGGTATTCGATATGAGAACTTGCTGATAATTCCCCTAGATATCTAAGAGTCGCAGTACTCAATAGACCTTGTATGTTGAGTTGTGTAAGTCAGACACATGTAACGACGATTGTGCTGAGTCGCGGCGGTAGGATATTGCAGAGAGGCGATATCGCACTAGCAGAGGAGCTGCAGTGCGCGGTACCGCAGGTTGAGGACTTAGCGTAGGTAAGAGTTACGTGTCAGTCGGGACACGACGATGCGATAAGGAGTAGAATTAGCACAGTAAGAGGGAATTGTGTGTCGCAGCGAGAGATTCCGCGGGCTAAGAAGATACGTGCGACCCATAGGATGTGACAGAACCTGGTCTAAGACACTTGAGTCTTTGGCCAACCCATTAGAGTCACTTCGGGTGAGACTTCAGGCCGCTCCGTGGTCTGTCCCCGAAAGGGCCAGTGAGCTAAGGGTGTTGTTGGTTAATTATAGTAAACCCGGGTCTACCCATAGCGACCAACAAATGGTTCCGTTGCCGGTTTTGAACAACTGAGCACTAATGTTCTGTTGGCATCCTACTAGAGAAGAGTTTCACCAGTGGCTGGAGTCAAACTTAAAGGAATTTGCTGAGAGAGAAAATAGGAGTCCTAGACTAAGCACAGAGGACTGGTTACAAAAACATATCTCTTCAGACATACACGCGATATTTTTTGCAACCTATGGAAACGAGCTTTACGACTGGTTATCAAAGTTGACAGATAAGAACATATTCAAGAAGAAAAGAAACATTGTTTGGACACCAGATTTGATTCAGACTGTGAACAACCTTGATAATCCCATTACAAGACTAGTGAACTTCTGGCTTGCAAGTGTGCTAGAAGGCTTCGATACAGAGTTTACAGTTGACCAGAGGAAAAGCTTCAACGAGGTTGAGTGCTACTTCTTCAAAGGATATCGTGGTAAGTACCTAAAATCGCTAAACTTGTCCATTAAGATGCTATTATATGAAAAAGGAACAATCGATCTAGTTTCAGATGAATAAGTAAAGATAGTAATGTCACAAGAGTTTGAAAGTGATTTTCATGACATTGGACGAACACATAGAGGAAAGAAATATAAAGTAGATTTCAGATCTCCTGTATTTGAAGACAGCTCGGCTAATACTAAACAACAGATTCCTAGTACCACAGATAGAATAGAGGGGGGTATCCCTTACCATCCCTATACCCCACAGAAACAGATTGGAAATCAGAGCAATCCCGTAGGTACTCCATCTAGTAGCTCACAGACAGTACCTACTACTGCTACATCACCACCACCTACAACACCGAGTGGTAGTACTCCAGTAAATCAGAACCCACCACGCAGAAATATAATGGGGGATGATATGAAGCTACCTACTTTTAAGGGTACAGGAGCAGAGGACCCAGAACAGCATTGGTTTCTATGTGAAGCGATGTGGACCATTAAAGGAATCAATGAAGATAACATTAAACTTGTACAGTTGGTCACCACATTAAGAGACCGAGCCTTAACATGGTATATGAAGTATTCCGCCACACCTAGAACACTTGTCCAGGTCAGGACTGCCATGATAAAAGAGTTCAAAAAACCTAAGTCTGAGTCTCAGTGTATAACAAAGCTCAAGGACATTAGGCAGATACCTACAGAGTCAGTATGGGACTTTGACCAGAAATTCAAAGCCCTTATAGACCAAGTAAGCTTTGAGTTTGTGCTGGAGCAGCATAAGGAATGGTTTATTGCAGCGCTGCTCCCTCACATCAGACTGCCAGTGATGCAGCAGAAAATCCAGACGCAGGATGATGCGTTGGAGATGGCGATGAAACTAGAGGCCTCACCTCTAGTAGAAACCAGCGCAGACATGGCAACCTTACAGAACCAGTTGGCTAACCTCACATTACAGTTGCATGAGCTTAAGAAATGGAAAGAGGTTGTGCAAGACATATGGTGCGTAAGATGTAAAGCAAAAGGTTATACCAAAGACAACTGTCCAGTATTTGCAGAATATTTAGCATCAGGGGCTCCTAACCCCTTACCTCAGACACACGGACCATGGTGTGAAATATGCAAGACGCGAGGACATCAGCCTCAGCAATTCCCTCTACTTCAAAAGTTTGTACAAACACCTAAGAACTTATAATGTGTCTTCTGCAAGTCCATAGGACATAATGAACATGATTGCCAAGCTTATGATCTCATGTTAGATAGAAAACATGACGTGTACAGAGTCCAATCAGAGACACTGGTTCCAGTAGCAGGACTACCGCAGGATCCATCTCATGGAGGCCGCGGAGGAGGATTCAGAGGACGAGGACATGGAGGAGGCTTTGGACGTGGAGAAGGCTTTGGCCGAGGAGAAGGCTTTGGTCGTGGTCGCGAACCAGTCACTTGTTACAACTATGGAGTTGTAGGACATTATGCTAGGGACTGTCAGAGCCCTACTACCACATGTAATTACTGCAAATCTTATGATCATGCTATAGAAGAATGTCCTACCTTGATAGCTAAGATCAGAGAGCCTAAACCAGCAGCACACCAGAACATCCAGCTTATTGCTGCTGAGCCAGATGAACCGGAACCAAGAGTAAACATTGTGACTCGTAGCGGTGCTTCCACCAGTGGGACATCCCAAGATATTGAAAAGAGCACAGGACAAGAGTGGGTGCGTAGAGCTACTAACAAAGCGACACCACTCGACCTACAGAAGAATAAAGAGGCATTTCAGGAAGCTAAAACTTTCTTTGATGACTCTACGCAATCAGGATCGCAAGTACTGTCGTCTAGGGGCATACCGCAGCAAGCACCTTGTGGCGATAGCCCTGAACAGATACCACACGATACCACATCGGGAAGATGCGACGAGGATGAATCGACAGGAAGCATACAATCCTTCCTGCACAGTTGCTTAAAACTCGTCAGAAATGAAAAAGCTATCGGAGAGCTCCAGCGCATCATAGATCAGTGTCAGCAACCCTCTCTCTTGGGCAGTGCATACCGCGTTGTTCATAATATTACAGGACATACAAGGACTGGAAGAGAGATGAAGCTCACAGCACAGATTGGTGAATTTGAAATGGATGAAGTGGTCCTAGATCTAGGATCCGAGGTCAATGTTCTGACTAAGCAGACATGGGACCAGATGGGTAGCCCTCAGTTAGTCAGATCACCTATCCATCTAAGACTAGCTAACTAGCAGTGGGTATCACCACTGGGAAAACTACCACAAGTGCCAGTTGACATTGACGGAGTTCGCAGCTTTGCGGACTTTGAAGTTATAGAAATCATTGGCGATAATCGACCGTATCCAGCATTATTAAGTATCGATTGGGCGATCGGTAACAAGGATGTTATCGAAGTAAAGAGAAGAAAAATGACCTTTGAGGATGCGCAGATCTGGGTCATCACGCCGTTGGATCCTCTTCAGGGTCCTCGATACATTGAACCTATCTGCGCATAGGACGAAACACAGAACATGGAGAGTCTCTATCAGATGATTGCGAACCAGAGTGACTACATCAACCCAACTGCAAAAGGGAACATTAGTTGGCGATGAGACAGCTCATGTGCATCAGATTCCGATGTTGGTCTAGAGAACTGGAAGAACAGACTTTACGAAGTCTCATCGCGTAGATGTGCGTTTATGAGTAAGTCACTGCGATGGATTGGCGCAAAGATCACTGAGATTCCAACATTTCATGGTCTAACAGATCTCCAAGACTTTTTCATGTAGTTCGAGCAACAAATCCCTCATGAAGAAAGGATCGCATCTATGGACCTTGCAGTACGAGCCACACCTGCAAGATGGTGGTATGCACATAAAGAGAATATCGCATCATGGGATGACACTAAAATATTGATGGCGATCAGATTCTCTACTAACATAGAGTATGTCCAGCAAAAATACACAGGAGAAAGTGACCCCAGGTCACATATTCAGACATGTGAACAGAGTTGGTCGGACATTCCCGAGGATGAATGGGTTCACCGATTCATTCACATTTTGGACACAATTCCAAGAAACTGGTACACAGAGACTGAATTACACAAGGGAATGACTACATGGTCACTCATGATAGACAACTTTCTACTCACATTCGCTTTTGAATCTGAGTATCCAAGTGTTGCGCAAGCCCTAGACATAATAAAGATCAAGATATTTGAGGACTGTACCATATTAGTGCAGGCTCAAACCGAGTGGGCCATCCAGTTGACAAACGCGCTTGAGTGCTATAATTTTGCAGCAGAGTCAGACAATGAAGATAAGGATGAGGATGAGGATCCTCGCAACATCAACATTCCAGAGTCAAAAGGGACTCATGATGTTGACGGACCCAAGTTATAAATTCCAGCGATCATGGAGCCGATCAAGATTAAAAAGATCAATATTGGCACAGACACAGAACTAAAGTTTGCCTCTATTGGAGACTATTGGGATGATAAAACAGTCGGACAGATTGCTGACTTGTTACATGATTATCAAGACCTATTTCCCACCAAATTCACAGAGATGAAGGGAATAGTTGGAGACTTGGGAGTCATGAGAATACCATTGAAGGAGGATGCCAGACAAGTCAAGAAGCGTCCTTATAGATTAAATCCGTGCTATAAAGAAAAAGTTAAGGATGAGATCGATAAGATGTTGGCAGCAGGCATCATTGAACCTGTCGAAGAAAGCGAATGGGTTAGTCCCATGGTTGTATAAGAAAAGAATACAAAAGGAGACATCATGATCTATGTCGACCTGCGTAAGCTCAACGATGCATCGGTTCATGATCCATTCCCAACACCATTCACTGATGAAGTGCTAGACAACGTAGGAGGATAGGAGGTCTACTCCTTCACTGATGGCTTCTCAAGTTATCACTAGCTCAGGATCCACCTAGAAGATCGCCATAAGACCACCTTTGCAACAGAATGGGGCTCATTCCAGTACACGGTAATGCCCTTTGGTCTTAAGAATGCACCAACTATATTTTCCAGAGTAGTAGTTGCTGTATTTAAAGAATACATCCATAAATTCCTAGAAGTTTATTTTGATGACTAGACTATATTTGGATTGATTGACAAGCATATAGGCGATTTGAGACTAATGTTAGAGAAATGTAGGCAATACCAGATTTCTCTAAACTTGAAAAAATGTATATTCTGTGCGCCATTTGGTATCTTGTTGGGTCACATTGTTTGCAGGCAAGGCTTGATGGTAGATCCCAAAAATATCGCCATCATTGTCAATCTTCCAGCACCCAACTCAGTCAAACAATTGAGAACAGTACTTGGTCATACCGGGTACTACAGAAACTCATCAAGGGCTATGCAAATATTACAGTGCCAATGGAGAAGCTGTTGAAGAAAGATGTAAAGTTCCTATGGAATGAGGAATGTCAGCAGAGCCTAGACACACTTAAAGAGAAGATGGTTACCGCACCCATCTTAGTATTTCCAGATTGGACTAAGCCATTTCATGTACATGTGGATGCATCTGGCATCGCACTAGGAATTGTGTTGACAAAAATGAGAGAAGGAGGTATCGACCATCCTATTGCATACTCCAACAGAAAGCTGTCGACATAAAAAAATAAATACACCACGACAAAAAGAGAAGGATTAGCTATGGTGTATGCTCTACAAAAGTTCCGGCACTACCTGTTGGGTGCCTCGTTCAAGATGTTTACTGACCATTCCGCATTGAAGTATCTGGTCAATAAGCTAGTGTTAGGGGGGAGAATCTGCAGATGGTTACTCTTATTCCATGAGTATGATTTTGAAATCATTGTGAAACCAGGAAAACTGAATGCAGGACCTGATCATCTCTCACAGATAGATTTAGGAGAAGAGCCAAGTAATCTAGAGGACAACTTGCCCGATGCGCAGTTGTTTTCTATCCAGATCGCAGATGAGCACTATGATGACATCATTCACTTTCTCAGTACAGGATTGGCACCTGTTGAGTTTACTAAGAATCAAAAGAAGCAGTTGGTTGTTAAAGCAGCATACTTCACCCTGATCGCTGGACAGTTATACAAATTAGGTCTAGATGAATTTCTGCACAGATGTGTGATGCCGCATGAAAAAGAGGCTGTAATCAAAGAGGCACATTCAGGAACCGCAGGAGGTCATTTCATAGGAAATCCAACTACGCAGAAAATCCTAGCCACAGGGTTATGGTGGCCTACGTTATATAAAGACACTAAGTACTTTTGCAGATGCTGCGATATCTGCCAAAGGGTAGGAAAACCTTCGCGACGCGATGAAATGCTGCTGCGACCACAGATCACGCTGCGCGCATTTGACAAATGGGCTATAGACTTTGTGGGTCCTATCAACCCACCAGGAAAACGGAATGGTGCGAGATATATCATCACTGGAACAGAGTATCTCACCGGGTGGGCAGAGGCCAAAGCAGTAAGAAATTGTGATGCTACGACAGCTGCAAAGTTCCTTTTTGAAAATATCATCAGTAGATTTGGATGCCTAGTAATTTTGTTAAGTGATCAAGGCACACATTTCCTCAATCACACCATTGAGACCTTGACAGAGAATTCCAGATACAACACTATAAGAGCACCCCCTACCATCCACAAGCTAATGGTATGGTAGAGGCCTTCAACAAGATTTTAGAGAATTCTCTTACGAAGATCTACAACAGTCAAAGAAATGATTGGGACCTAAGGGTTAATGCTTTATTATGGGCTTACAGGACCACATGCAAGAAGCTTATAGGACACACACCTTTCAGCTTGGTGTATGGACAGGAGGCTGTTATGCCTATGGAGTATATTCTTCCCAGCTTAAGAATTGCTCAGATCACTGGGATGACAAATACAGACACGGTACAGGAAAGGCTAGTGCAGTTGCTTGCCTTAAAGGAAGATAGATTCATTGCAGGCTTCCATCAGAAAGTGCAGAAGGCACGAGAAAAAGCTTGGCATGACAGACACATTAAGAGTAAGACTCTTCAGATAGGAGACCTAGTACTCCTCTATGACAGCAAATTTATTAAGTCCCCAGGGAAGTTCAAAACGCACTGGTTAGGCCATATCAGATATAGCAAGCTACAGAAGGAGGCACCGTTCAGCTCAGCATGCTAAATGGGGAGCTTCTTCCCACATGGATTAATGGAAGTAGGCTTAATCTCTACAGTGATAGTCACCCCACCTCTCAGCCCTAGCTAGACAGCTTATGTCGATGCAGATGTCTAGTGTAGTTGAAAGGAGGCATCGCACCGGGAATTAGTCTACACCGGCAGGTATTCTAAGTATGAGGAATCGCATAAGGATGATTCATTTAAAATAATAATAATAATAATAATAATAAAAGTGCTAAGTTTGATTGAACAGATGATGCGGTGATGCATCGCAACAATGCGACTTTTCTCTGTGCCACGTATCCAGTTTTGTAATCGACAGAAGGCCAGTCAAGTCGCCTTCTGACAGGCAGTTAATGAAGAAATGACTGGTATACCTTACCATAGATTTGGCAGCAACACAATTAAGTGTCCAGATTTGGTAAATCTTTGACGAGACCAGCACCGGTACACACACAGTTCGAGGTAAGTTGATCGGATTTCGGCATTTATTGAGGTTCGACATGACGAGTATGGGCTTGTCTAGGAAATTAATTCGACCGACCGGTTCAGCCTAGATGACCGTTGTGTCTGGGATTCTTTCCTTCGGCATAAAAGCAGAAATTCTTCAAGTGGAAGGGTTACATTTGAAAAAACCCGAGAGCTATAGAGTAAGCTATTAAGTTTTCCCTGTGTGCAGAGCTAATTCCATTACAGAGTGCTGTGATTTCTAGATTTCGAAGCCATTGCACGACCAGGATACTCAACCAAGTGGGTTCTGTCTGAGGATGAACCTATAGAAGCCATTTTGCAAAGATTTAACCGTCACGGCCTCGCAGGTGCCATGACGACGCCACCTAGGGGTGCCCAGCCAAGTTCATCACAGACCAGAGAGCTACCAAGGATGAGTAGTCCAGTGTCGGATGTAGAAGATTTCATCAAAGTCTTAGCTGTAGATACAAAATAAAACGAACCGATCACTGAAGATAAGAAAGCAGAGAAGAACAAAGATGAGAAGATCACTGTAGAACAGAAAATAGAGCAGACGAATGATGAGAAGAAACCTGCAAGCAGAAAGAAAGTAAAGATGAAGCCTAAAGAGAAACAAGACTTCTCAGTGTGTGCGTGGAGTTTGCCAGAAGATCTCAAGGAAAGGCGAGAGGACCAAGAGGCAGGCTCCGAGAGACACAGACAAATAAGGAAATTCAGCATGCAGACATTGCGTGTTCTCGGAATGGAATTCAACGCCTGAGGAGTTCTCGTAAGGAAGGATCCAGACTGAATGAAATGTTTGAGAAGGATGGAAGATACAGATTCCTAGTTCCTTTGTGATAAAAGTTCTAACCCAGATAAAAAGGAAAGGATATCTTTGGATGACTTCTCAAAACCTGAAGATCCATCACTATCTCGCAAGCGACGAGAACGAGAGCATGACCATAAGGAAAGAAAAGAGAAGAGAGACCAGGGAAATAATTATACAGAAGCTGATGCCAAAGATGACAGAAGGCAACGACAAGTAAGAGAAGAAATTGATGCAACAGAGGATTGCACTATTAGTCAAGCTATGCTTGACGCGGCATAAGCACATGTCGAAGCAATGTAGAATGAAGTCACAGGACTTCGGGACAAGCTGCAACAAAATTCACAGGAAGCAAAGGAGAAGTTAGAGCAGGAGAAGCCCGCTGGTAGTGGCTCAAGGGCGAGCCAAAAGTAAGTGTTAGGGGACTGTTGGAGTAGGGTCTCGCAGCTACAGAAGAAGCTGCTATTTTTTGCGGACAGGCAGTTTTGGCGGAGATATAAGAGGTAAAAGATACAACGCTGTAGCAGGGTTTCTAGCCATAGATCAGAGCTGGAAACCATTACTGTGGAGACAGAGAAGTCAAGGAAGACAACGGTACCTGAGCGACTGAGAAGAGAGAGCTCAACCACTGCATTGAAGGCAGAGGCGAAGACAAGAGGGTTCAGCTACCCTCATAAAGGAAAATGAGCGACGAGGCCGAGGTATTGAAGACGAAGGACAGAAAGGAAGCAGCGCCGGTACCCATGGTCAGCGCTGGGAAGCATGGAAGACTGCAGGAAGCTGTGGTGAAGGGAAGCGATGCATAGTACCCATGATCAGCGCCGGGAAGCATGGAAGACTGCAGAGAACTGCGGTGTGACGGAAAGCGGCTACTTCAAGTACGCATATGTCGTCTGTCACTAATTAGGGTTTTGGGTTTACTGTTGGGACAGGCCCACAGTGTTGTAATGGCGAGACCTTTGGGCCGCCTATATAAGCTTGTATTTTGTATTGTAAAAGGGTTAGTTTGTTCTGTTATTAGATGTAGTTATCTTACGGAAACCAGTAGCCAGCTCGCAGAGCTTGTATGTAACAATCCGCAGGGATTGACAGAGAGGGAAGAGTATATTGTAAGAGAGACAATATAGAGATAGATTTATAGAAGAGATATAAGAGAGAAGGGCTCCAGGTTGTGTGCGGAGTTACCCAAAAGATCTCTAGCTGCATATGCGGTGTAGCAGAACTGTGTTTACCTTCCCCTGAGCTATAATAGAGAAACACATTTCTGTGGACGTAACTCCCATCCTGGGGGTGAACCACGTTAAATTTGTGTGTTATGTGTTGAATGCATGTGATTGTATTTGTTTACTATTATCTGTTATTTTTCGCATGAACTTTGTTTACTGTAAGTATATGAATGTGTTATTCAGTTCGCAGCATCATAGAAGGATAAATATAAGTTGAAGTCTTGGTATTCGATATGAGAACTTGCTGATAATTCCCCCAGATATCTAAGAGTCGTAGTACTCAATAGACCTTGTATGTTGAGTTGTATAAGTCAGACACATGTAACGACAATTGTGCTGATTCGCAACGGTAGGATATCGCAGAGAGGCAATATCGCACCGCCAGAGGAGCTGCGGTGCGTGGTACCACGGGTTGAGGACTTAGCACAGGGAAGAGTTACGTGTTGGTCGGGACACGATGATGCGATAAGGAGTAGAATCAGCACAGTAAGAGGGAATTGTGCGTCACAGCGAGAGACTTCACGAGATAAGAAGAGCCGCGCGACCCATAGGATGCGACAGAACCTGGTCTAAGACACTTGAGTCTTTGGCCAACCCATTAGAGTCACTTCGGGTGAGAATTCAGGCCGCTCCGCGGTCTGTCGCCGGAAGGGCCAGTGAGCTAGGGGTGTTGTTGGTTAATTATAGTAAACTTGGGTCTGCCCATAGCAACCAACAGATGCCAATGTGGGGGTATTTGTACCAGGGACAAGATGGTGTTCGTGTAGTTGTCAACCATGTGTGACCTACAACTTTTAATGTCAAGGGATTTTATGTCTACATTATCATTAGGGCTTCGATTTGAAGGATTACTACAATACTTTCACTGTAGGTTCTATGTGCAACTTTTAGAAACCTTCTTCAATGCTTGTGTTAAATTTCCAGCACATGGTACACAGATATGCACTCAGAAACTAAACCCTAACTAGTAGAAAAATGAAAACAGTTAACACCTCTCAAGACTCAAAACAACAAAGTCTGAACACTAAAATTCATACACAGACAATCTGAAAATATGAACATCAAGTCACTCCTACATATCAGGGGGTAACAGACTCTAAGGTGTTTTAGGGAAATTCTATCTTCAAATGGCCCGCAGTAAACATTAAAGGGGGAAGTTGTGATATCACATGTGATATGTTCCTTTCTATTGTTGACCTTCCGCTTATATTCAGGGAGGATGTTGTACATAGGACCGACCCTATGTTGAGATATCCATAAAACATCTCATTTCTTTATTTTGGCTATGGTTGACCACCTACTTGAGTTTGATATCCACGGAAGTATCTCTTGTAGTTCATCCACTATCACTACAGTTTGTATTTGAGTTGGCTATCATAAACCCACTCTAATCTATATTCTGGCCACTGCCACTCTTTTTGAGGAGATGGGCCTTTATAAACCCAATCCCATCTTTGCACAAATAATCAAATAAAGATAAATATTTTCATGTAAGAAGAAAATGTTCTGAAATATTATCTAGAGTAGATCATCAAAAGAAAACGACATAGATCAAGGCAAGGAAACTTAACTTTGATGAACATTTGCATTTGGTAAAAAGGGAAAGAATTGAAGATGAAGATGAAACCAAGAAAAATGTAGAAGGCTCGAATAAAGGAGGTATAGAAAGTGCCAATGACAATAATGGAGAAAATATGGCATCAGATAATGCTTGTGTGCTAAATGAATGCCATTTGAGAACTAATAATATCTTAAGTTCTAATAGTCTTGAAACTGAAGGTGATTTTCCACATGGGTGGATGTATTCAATTTTTATGGAAAGGCCTATGTGTTTTCCACCAAAGGCTGATAAATATCATTTATGAAGTAGCCTACCGAGTGATTAAGTTTCCTTGCCTCCCTCTAAACGACGTCACGAGGCTCAGGAATCTATGTCTGCATGTGTTGCAGAGGTTGCAACTTATTTAGTGGAGCCAGTGGAAACTGGTGTGACTTTTACTTTAAATGACCTTTTACATTAATGACATCTCCCAAAGGAGGAATAATAATAATAAAGTAAAGTACAAGTAGAATGTCCTTCAAAGTTGCATTATTTCAATACTCTTCTGTGAGACTTAAGTCTATTTGTATCTATTAAGTTCACATAGAAGGATTTCTACATAACCTAACGAAATCTCTAGTCGTATTGTAGCCATTCTCTATCCATTTAGATTTGTATCTTGAGGCAAAGGAAGCCCTAGCATATGCAGAAAGGGTTTGGAAAGTAGAGAAATCCCTAGCATACGAAACCCAACACAAACACAAAATATATGAAGCCCTAGAATGCATAGTACCGATGACATATCCTAAGGAGAACCAACAGCACAGAGAAGACACCCAAGACACATGCAGATCTCTTTAAAATTATTCTGAAAGCTAGTGCCAAACAATAACACCCATCTTATGGTAAGTATTAGGAAAAGAGCACAAAGTATGTAATCTTTCAAGTGTTTATATATGCTTAAGTGTGTGTTGACTTTGCATACTGTGTGTTTGGCATAATTTGTCAACGGAATGAAGCATAATTTCTTATTGACAATTTTTGTTGAGTCGTTTGATTGTACTGATACCCTATTTGGTATTTCTCAGTTCAATATGTATTTGGCATCTATCCATTAGCTGTAATCAACATTACTACAATAAACTGTTTCTAGTTTTCCATTAACTGTAATCACAAACACTTTTTGTTTTTGAGGTGGCCATCTTTGAGATTAGATTGAACATGGGATTTTATATTAATCAACTTTATCCTTATTAGATTGGAACAGGATCAAGGTAGAGATAACATTTGATCTGACTATGGATTAATATAGCTAACTATAAGTTTGGATCACCATTTCCTTCTTTACAATTGTCAATTGCATAATTAACATTGCATGTAATCACAAACCATAATCCCAGGGCAGGAAAAAGACATCCAAATGTTGTAGAATCCCACAAGCCTCAAAAATATCCCAAGCTGTGTTTGGCTTTATCATACATGATCAATGTTGTTCTTGTACTAACTATGGATTAAGATAGCTAACTATAAGTTTGGATCACCATTTCCTTCTTTACAATTGTCAATTGCATAATTAACATTGCATGTAATCATAGACCATAATCCCAGGCCAAGCAAAAGACATCTAGATTAACAACATGTCTACGAAAGTATTCAAAGGATTTCCATTGGCATGCCTATAAGAACCAATCATTCAAGATGCCCAGTCAGTGCTCCTTCACTATGTAGCCAAAACAATAAATGTATGGCTAGAGAACATATTTTATTATTGTCTATTACCACAATGTAGACAAGTCATGTAGATATCAAACCAAAAAAAAATACCCCGGGTGTGGAAAAGCCATGAGTGTCACCTCCTAAAAATGCACATCTAAAGTATTCGATAAAAAGCTATACCGAAAGAGAGGGAATTAGAATGTAGTATAGACAGAACTACAAATAAAATATATGATATTGAAAAAATTATGGCCAACATTTTCAAATAAATTTCCAAGTTTATCCATAATGAAGACATGAAAAAGGAATATATACCTATGCCAATAGAAAAGCATTAGATGCGGGGCTTTTACAATCCAAACCTCTAAATTGGTTCCTGGATATATATAAAGAAACACATTAGGAATGGACAATTTTGCACAACACATAAGTGTATCTCAGAAAAATAATAAACTAATCTGAACTTTGGAATTTTTGGATGC
>LPNX011109267.1:0-46590 GCA_001517045.1 Pseudotsuga menziesii
TGGGTAGAGAGGCTACACTAGGGGAGATTAAGGCTATTTCGAAGGAGTTGGTCAGGGACAAGAGTCCAAGGCCCGACGGCTAGACAGTGGAGTTTTCCAGCAAATTTTTCGATATCATTGGAAAATATCTTTTAGTTGTCGTGGAGGAATCAAGGATGAAGGGGTATGTCTCAGACTCCTTAAAATATACATTCATTGTGCTTCTTACAAAGACTTCCAAGCCTGATACATTCAATGTTTGCAGGATGATCTTTCTTTGTAAAGAACATAAAATATATAAATATTAAAAATAATGTTAATAGATAATTATTAATTAATAATTGATAATTATCAAAGAGTCATGACTGTAGATTGGAAAGTCACCAATGGACATATATAAGTCCAACCATTGTAAATGTATCATATCAATTCATATAATCAATTTAATAATTTATTATGCCTTATTTAATATTCCAGATCTTTTGGTAAATATTACTATATGAACGAATAAATATTCGCTTCAGTGGTATCAGAGCTAGCCCCTTCTCAGGCTTGTGCTCATTCTGGCTTTTAGCCAAAATTTCAGATTTTATCTGACTAATTTCAGAGTTTCTCTGTACACTTGGTCTTTGACCAGTCCTGGCTTTGGCCATTTCCAGATTTCAAATTGACAATATATATATATATATAAACTATTATTAAAAAAAAAAAATCTTTGAAGAAATATCTGCTGCAAATGTGAAGAATATTGCAGCAAAATTGAATTGAGGAAAAAAAAAAAGATAGATCAAAATCTGGGCTGCCTCCGCCGCCCTCCACCTTTCGCCGCCTCCTACCACCGCTGCACACACACTCTGGGTCACTCACCATCCTCTCTACCCTGCCATCCTCTTCGTCTATCCTGCTCTCATACCCGCGCATATATTCTGCATTTTCGCTACCTCCTTGACGCTTCCTCGCCCTGCATTCCACCTCCACGCCTTCCTCCTCCCTCTGCCGACCACTCCCTTTCTCCATATTCCTCTGCGGTCTCTGCGTTCATCACCCCAGCGCCTGCCCCCACTCCCGACCTCCTCCACCACACGACCTCATACTGCCTCCATCCCTCAAAAGGAACGATTATGGAAGAGAGTGACTGCTGTATAATAGAAGTGGCGTTCGCATAAGCAAAATAAATTAAAAATTTGCATCAAATATACAACAGTCACGTGGGCTCACGAAAATACAAATATCTCACGAATACCAAATCAAGAAGTAAGAGGTGACGTGTGGGTCAAACCAACCGTTGTAACCGTCCCACACAAACAAACTAGTGAACAAATTAAGATAGTGACTAACTTTCAATTAAGAGGAATAAATTTAAGGTTCAAATTTATTTACCTATTCGAAAGGAAGAAAATAAAGGATCTCTTAAAAGTTAAAGCAGAAATTTATATACCTTCTTAATATATTTGAACCCTAAGTTAGGGGCACGTATTAATTGGGAAACCCCAAAACAAAACCCTGATTACAAAAACCCTGATTACAAAAATAAAAAAATTGAAAAACAACAACAAGAGGGAACAATCCGGTGAAGATCTCGAAGGGAAATTACTAGAAAAGAAAGAAGAAAACCAGTGTTTAATTAATAGTAATCAGGAACTACTTAACCAAATCAAGGAGCTAGAAATTGAAAAAAATCGCAAGAGGAAAGAATCGAAAGGATTCCAATTCATGAACAATCTACTAGAGAACCAAGAAGCACAATCCAAGAAAATACATCCAAAAATCAAATCGAAGAAGTGAAGACAGTCCTTATCACAGTCCAAAGGAAAGAAAAACAAACGAAACCTATACCTTACAGACATCCTAATTATAATCGTCATTTTGACCAACGACAAGGTCAAAATGAATATTCACAGAAGACTTATGTGGATATGCGAAAATATCGACATACTAAGCAACAATCGAGACAAATCATTCCGCAAAAAGATCTCAGAGCTCCGATAAAACTAGATCTAGGATGGACCACAGGAGATGCTATGCGACAATTTTCTTGGGGAATCCGTAATTCGTATCGGCTCATCTCCTCAAATGTCGCAAATACAAAATGGAAAGAATTCCGAGATGACAAGTTAAAATAAATCAGACATAAATGTAACCTGGTATACAAGGTTATAACAAAGCTGATACCAAACACGATTAAGCAAATTTTGGAAAAATGTATGACTATAGAGCAATTCATCTTCCTCCAAAATAGACAAATTCAAGATGGCATGGGGGTTTCACAAGAGGGACTTCATTTTATTAAACTCAAAAATTTAAGTGTAATGGGACCGAAGATGGATCTTACTAAGGAATAAAACTGGGTGGATTGGACTTATTTTCGGCTCATTTTCCTTCAAATTGGCCTTCCACTAGATGTGATCGATTGGATCATGTCACGTGTAACAACAGCCAGGTTTTCAAACCTTGTTAACGGATTCCCTTCCAAGTTTCTTAAGAGCACTAAGGGGTTTCAACAGGGTTGTCCCCTTTCCCCTCTCCTCTTCTTTTTGGTTATTGAATTTCTTAGTCATATGATAAATCACACAAAACTTGACCAAAAAATCAGATGGATAAAGGTTTCTGCTAATCATAATATTTCACACCTACCTTTTATGGATGATGTGTTGTTATTTGGGGAAGGAACATTTGATGAATGGAGGCCTTATGATGGTATCATCAAGATTTTATGCTCTTCTTCTTGGATGGAAGTAAGTTTATAGAAATATGGACTATATCACAATAAGGTTCAAGAGGAGGTGATTCAACATGTTACAACCTTTCTCCCTTTACTAAGGGCATTTATTGAATCCTAACTCCTATTGTGCTAAGGATTGGATTTGGTTGATATAAAAGGTAGAGAAGAAGATCAACTACTGGTATTTTAAATGGTTGTCATTAGGAGGTAGGTTAGTATTAGTTAAGTCAGTTCTTGAACGTATTCCTATCTTTTGGATGTCCTTATCTCGGATACCTATCTCTATTTTGCATATCATCAGGAGGACAATGATGAGTTTTCTATGATTTGGGAACTTGGAAAAAGGTAAGTTCCATATAGCTCATTTAGAGAAGATTTTATTTCCACGGGATGTTGGTGGTTGGGCCATTAAAAATATGTACTAGTTCAGTCAAGGTTTTTATTTGAAAAGTCTTTGGAGAGGCTTATTTGATGAAGGGATCTGGGGCTCTGTGATTAGGGACAAATATATCAAGAGGTTCTCAGTGGAGGATTAGGCTAGGAGGGGAAATAAGCTTGTGCACTAGGCCTCAAACATCTGGCATGATTTTTCCAGGTCTTTTCTATATTTCATTAAGTGGCTATGATGGAAGATAGGTAATGGGGAGAAATTACCCTTGGAATTGATCCCTTCATGGGAAGTGATTTCTTCTATAAACTTTATGTTGAACTATTGTCCTCATTATCCCGAATAGGGATTATTAGACTTGCTTGTGTAAAGACCACTTCTATTCATGTTAATGACCATTGTTATTGGGTCTCAACAATAGATATGGGCTTGGTAGGGATTTTTGTCGATGAATGGTCAAGGTTTACAATGAGACTCAAAAATATAGGTGTTAGGATGAGGGAAGTGAAATATTGTCTAATCTAGTCCTGAGACAAAGAACGAGGGAATATTTCTGCAAAAAATACCTATTAGGCGATCATATCCACCTCAATTAATCCTATTACTTGTTGGTGGCATTGCATCTGGCGTTGGAATCTACCTTTGACGATTAAATGTTTTACTTGGATGTGTATGGAAAATGTATATTTACATGGGAAAACCTGTGCAAAAGGGGTTTTAAGGGTCCAAACATGTGTATACTATGTGAGAGAGATAAGGAGAACATACTTTATCTCTTTGTTGAATGTAAATTTTGTCAAAAGGTATGGATGGTCATTCTGAAAAGTCTCAATTTTCTCCATTTTTGGGACCGTCCCTCCTTGGGACATTGGAAAGATCATTTTCCTCCACTCAAAACTCTACCTCTCTTTTTTCTATGCGGAATTTGGAAAGTGCAGAATGCAAAGATTTCTGAAAACTTATTATAGTCTTCCACCAGGATTGGGATTCAAAGTCTGATTTTTTTTAGGGAATATTTCAAACCCTTTAATAAGAAAATCCCTCGAGTGTTGCATGGTGTGGTGTTGGAAAAGGATACCTGCTCGGGGTAATTCGACGATGTTGCCAATAAAAAACAATGTAGTTGTGGGATGGTCATTTATATTACAAAAGATCACCTCTTTCTATTGAAGATGGGAAATGGTATTGGAACAAACTCTTTTGCTGAATTGCTTGCTTTATGAGGCCTCAAATTTGCTTTAATTGAAAAAATACAGGCCATAAAACTTTTTGGCAATTCTAGAGTGATGATGGTCTCAACTGATGGTTTCTCATCTCTTCAAGTTATCCCATTAGAACATTGGTGTGAAAAAACTCGATGCCTAATTGAATATTTCAACAGCTTCTCCATCACACATTTTTATAGACAATTAAATACTTTGGTTGGCATCTTGTCAAAGGAGGTAGTGGGATTACTAAAAAAATTACTTTATTACAAAGATATTATGTATTTCATCACTATTAGATCGGGCACCTATCCTTTCTATTAGCGAAATCTGATTTTGGATTTTGCGATACATTTCGTCATGTATTTCCATTATCAGTTCTTAATAAGATCCGATGAAGCATCTTTGATGTGAGCAACTTAGTTTATTTTTTTCACTGTTATTGAAAATGTTTAGTGACTACTTTGGACAAGAACGGAAAGTGATATGTAAATTTGATTCTCCTGGAATAACAAGTTACATGTTTTTTCTTCTTTGAAAAAGAAAATGATATCCAAAGCCCCCTTTTTAGATAAGGATAAGGATAAGCACTCAATACTAATTACAAAGTGGGCAGTGTGTCCTGTAACCATTCGTTTACCCACTGCGGCACATATTTCAATATAATATGCCCTAGAACCTAACATACTTGTAAATTATCCCTTGGCATAAAAGTGATAAACTAGTAAATTCAACTTAAGAACATATCCTTGTACTTGGTTAGTTTATATTGGTTAACATGGGATTTTCAACAAATTTAATGGTTGGGAAAAGTGCCACACTTTAGCAACTAGAATATCATTTTATGTTCTTCATTTCCAAGCGTGTCGGCATGCACCACAACAATATTTCATGTTTTTGGGGGTCTTTGGTTATGGTCTCGTTGGTCAATTAACTAAAAAATCTCTTTGTATTTCTCATTACTCAACACAGATACAAGCCCCCCTAAACACTACCCCCAACTATTCCACATCCTCCCCTATTTACCTAAAGAAAGTCCTAGCATTTTCCATGTTCAACTAGGAAGCCTTGTGAGGTCATGACCTACTTCAACCTAGCCTTTTTTCTGGAAAACAAATTATTGTATTTGAGTCTATTTCAACCCTTTGGGGCTAAATAAAGCTGATGGAAAATGTGTTGATTGGGAATTTCGTCAAATATACAACTATAAAAATGGATAGAGAAGGTGGAGTACTATATATTGTTTTTATCTTTGACGTTCAATTTGATGTATATCTATAAAAGTATAAGTATGGAAAACACAACAAGAGCATGGCATCACCTTTTTCTAACATGTTGGATTAAGCCATGCACATAATAAATAGTGGGAATTTATTTAGGGGACTCAAGTCACAATCATTCTTTCATTAATTAGTGCAACTAAAATGTTATAGAATCACAAAGGAATAGTTTTTTGATAACTAAGTTGAGCACCACATGCAGGTCTGGAACCTTTTTGAAATAATTCTACAAAATAAAAATATTTACAAACCAATTCCATCATAAATCAAAGTATACCAAAGCAACATCAATAAATGCAACTTTTCCTACTGTGGTTATAGTCAAATTTATAGTCTCAACAACCCTCTTCCCTAATAGAGTCTAAGTAGAACCAAAAGGAAAATCTAAAAGTATTGCATGTCAGGTAATAGTATCATTTCAAACATGCATGGAGGGATATCCATGATGAATGAGCATGTATGTCCATTTTGATTCACCCCTTTAGGCACATGAACTCAAAATTGGGCTGGCCACCCTGGTATCCTTCCCATCCCACTCCACTCTCTTCCTTAGTGTAAAGTGCAGAGAATTTTTT
Organism: Pseudotsuga menziesii; assembly: GCA_001517045.1. Lineage (NCBI taxonomy): Eukaryota > Viridiplantae > Streptophyta > Pinopsida > Pinales > Pinaceae > Pseudotsuga > Pseudotsuga menziesii. Next base: position 6,150 of record LPNX011109267.1, read on the forward strand.
TGAATAGGTTGGATCGCTACAATGATACTATTATAATATCATATCCATATTATAACCAGATGTTATGAAGGAGCGTAGCCATGTTGGTTCCCTCACCCATCCAATTTAATTAGCGAGTGCATAGTCATGTTGGTTCTATATAATGTAGCTTGGGAGTCATGACCAAGATGTATTTGCTTAGATGGATGCCTATTAATTATCCTATGGTAAGTGTTCATCTATTCTTAGTTGTAAAAGGAATAAATTGCATGTGGACTTTACAAAATACTAATCTAGATATTTTGATTACATATGTTATTTTGACCCCAAGGGGGAAAACAAAGGGGATAAGTTATCACAAAAGTATGTAAATGAGAGAGAAATTTCCATCTACATACTTCCACCGCCATCCTTACTGCATTCTACCAGCATATGTATGGCTAACTATTGACTATTGCTAGCTAACTACCATGCACCTTCTTGGGCTGGTGAATTTTCTCCAAGTATTCCAAATTATCAGGAAAGGTTACATCCACATGAATGAAACGGAATCAATTGTATTACATGCTAGACCTTCCCAGACCATTTCCTCAATATGAGTCCAAATAAGGCCTCTATGACGATCATTGGTCCAAATGCAACTTTTCCAAAAAAACTTAGGATATAGTGCATCATAAAACACACTATATTAATCTAAGTCCCCCAAATTGATTTATAGAGTCCTTGTTGCTTGGTAGATTGGACTAATAAGAGCAATTTAATTCAATTTTTTACTTGTTATTTGATTACAACATTATGGATATCAATGACTAAGAGTATAGTAGCAGATATGAAATAAGAATCACACCAAGGCTAAATACACAAGCAACTAGAGGTTCAATTGAAATTGAATGGGTAGGGAATGTTGTCATGCTATGTATATTTGAACTTGAATAGGTGCAGAATGTGGTGGCCTCGAGCCTTAACTTTCACTAGGAAGTTGCTAGGAAATATTATTTCTTAAATGTTGTTACTCATCCTCAATAAGACAATATAATAGAAAAACAAAATTAAGCAACCAAGTATAGTTCTTTAATATGTAGTGGGAAGGGGAAAGCTTGGAATTCACGGAGGCCCCTGGCATGATGTGTCTGCTTTTACCACCCCGGTTAACTCTGCAGCTTGTTTCTCTGCCCCGACTCAGCTGCTACTAGAACAACTTCCAACTGGAAACAATAGCGAAACCATAGCAGTTATGGGTGGTAGGGTTTGTGATGGGTCTTCGGATAACCCACAAACCTAGACACGGTCCAGTCAGCGACAAAATTAATAGCAATATTGTTGGACCTGAAACTTGGTGATAACCCTTTCTCACTTTTCCCCCCTGTCACGTTCTCAGATCAAGAATTCCCACCAATGGACACCATTAACATGCACAACGACACACTCTTTACTCTGGTTTCAAACCCTTGGCCTTCACTAGAGAAGGATTTTTCAGTGATATTGATTTGTTGGAGGTTGGATGGCATGGAACCCTACCCACTCTCTCATATCGGGTTTATTTTGGGCCAACGGTTAGCGATGATTTCAAACCTGAAGGTTTTACTGTTTATTTCTTGCAACCTGATAATTTCAATGGAACCCCATCAGGGTCAGGATTTGATCACAGTGGTAGCGAATCCAGAGAGGTTTCTTTAGAATTGAGTAGGAATTGTGGAGGCTTAAAATTCGTGCTATCTGGGTTAAACAGGGATATTGTAACTCAAAATTATTTCAGAAATTCGCTATCCATCATAGGAATCAAAATTCTATCTGGGACTTAAAGGATGCTTATGGTAAGAGTATCTGTGAATCTCAGACAGAACTAAAAACGAAATCAGTTCATTATTTCGGGCATATTTTCAATGACACTAGTACTTTGGAGATCGGGGAACAACTTGAGGTAATCATACATTTTCTAAGGTTTTTTTTACTAAAGAAGAGGGATTTCAAGTGGGTAGAGAGGATACACTAGGGGAGATTAAGGCTATTTCGAAGGAGTTGGTCAGGGACAAGAGTCCAAGTCCCAACAGCTAGATAGTGGAGTTTTCCAGCAAATTTTGGATATCATTGGAAAATATCTTTTAAGTTGTTTTGGAGGAATCAAGGATGAAGGGGTATGTCTCAGACTCCTTAAAATCTACATTCATTATGCTTCTTACAAAGACTTCCAAGCCCGATACATTCAATGTTTGCAGGATCATCTTTGTTTCTAACATGGTATACAAGGTTATAACAAAGCTGATACCAAACACAATTAAGCAAATTTTGGAAAAATGTATGACTATAGAACAATTCATCTTCCTCCAAAATAGACAAATTCAAGATGGCATGGGGGTTTCACAAGAGGGACTTCATTTTATTAAACTCAAAAATTTAAGTGTAATGGGACCGAATATGGATCTTACTAAGGAATAAAACTAGGTGGATTGGACTTATTTTCGGCTCATTTTCCTTCAAATTGGCCTTCCACTAGATGTGATCGATTGGATCATGTCATGTGTAACAACAACCAGGTTTGCAATCCTTGTTAACGGATTCCCTTCCAAGTTTCTTAAGAGCACTAAGGGGTTTCAACAGGGTTGTCCCCTTTCCCCTCTCCTCTTCTTTTTGGTTATTGAATTTCTTAGTCATATGATAAATCACACAAAACTTGACCAAAAAATCAGATGCATAAAGGTTTCTGCTAATCATAATATTTCACACCTCCATTTTATGGATGATGTGTTGTTATTTGGGGAAGGAACATTTGATGAATGGAGGCCTTATGATGGTATCATCAAGATTTTATGCTCTTCTTCTTGGATGGAAGTAAGTTTATAGAAATATGGACTATATCACAATAAGGTTCAAGAGGAGGTGATTCAACATGTTACAACCTTTCTCCCTTTACTAAGGGCATTTATTGAATCCTAACTGCTATTGTGCTAAGGATTGGATTTAGTTGATCTAAAAGGTAGAGAAGAAGATCAACTACTGGTATTTTAAATGGTTGTCATTAGGAGGTAGGTTAGTATTAGTTAAGTCGGTTCTTGAATGTATTCCTATCTTTTGGATGTCCTTATCTCAGATACCTATCTCTATTTTGCATATCATCAGGAGGACAATGATGAGTTTTCTATGATTTGGGAACTTGGAAAAAGGTAAGTTCCATATAGCTCATTTAGAGGAAATTTTATTTCCACGGGATGTTGGTGGTTGGGCCATTAAAAATATGTACTAGTTCAGTCAAGATTTTTATTTGAAAAGTCTTTGGAGAGGCTTATTTGATGAAGGGATCTGGGGCTCTGTGATTAGGGACAAATATATCAAGAGGTTCTCAGTGGAGGATTAGGCTAGGAGGGGAAATAAGCTTGTGCACTAGGCCTCAAACATCTGGCATGATTTTTCCAGGTCTTTTCTATATTTCGTTAAGTGGCTATGATGGAAGATAGGTAATGGGGAGAAATTACCCTTGAAATTGATCCCTTCATGGGAAGTGATTTCTTCTATAAACTTTATGTTGAACTATTGTCCTCATTATCCCGAATAGGGATTATTAGACTGGCTTGTGTAAAGACCACTTCTATTCATGTTAATGACCATTGTTATTGGGTCTCAACAATAGATATGGGCTTGGTAGGGATTTTGGTTGATGAATGGTCAAGGTTTACAATGAGACTCAAAAACATAGGTGTTAGGATGAGGGAAGTGAAAGATTGTCTAATCTAGTCCTGAGACAAAGAACGAGGGAATATTTCTGCAAAAAATACCTATTAGGCAATCATATCCACCTCAATTAATCCTATTACTTGTTGGTGGCATTGCATCTGGCGTTGGAATCTGCCTTTGACAATTAAATGTTTTACTTGGATGTGTATGGAAAATGTATATTTACATGGGAAAACCTATGCAAAATGGGTTTTAAGGGTCCAAACATGTGTATACTATGTGAGAGAGATAAGGAGAACATACTTTATCTCTTTGTTGAATGCAAATTTTGTCAAAAGGTATGGATGGTCATTCTGAAAAGTCTCAATTTTCTCCATTTTTGGGACCGTCCCTCCTTGGGACATTGGAGAGATCGTTTTCCTCCACTCAAAACTCTACCTCTCTTTTTTCTAGGTGGAATTTGGAAAGTGAGGAATGCAAAGCTTTCTGAAAACTTATTATAGTATTCCACCAGGATTGGGATTCAAAGTCTGATTTTTTTTAGGGAATATTTCAAACCCTTTAATAAGAAAATCCCTCGAGTGTTGCATGGTGTGGTGTTGGAAAAGGATACCTGCTCGGGGTAATTCAACGGTGTTACCAATAAAAAACAATGTAGTTGTGGGATGGTCATTTATATTACAAAAGATCACCTCTTTCTATTGAAGATGGGAAGTGGTATTGGAACAAACTCCTGTGCTGAATTGCTTTCTTTATGAGGCCTCAAATTTGCTTTAATTGAAAAAATACAGGCCATAAAACTTTTTGGCAATTCTAGAGTGATGGTGGTCTCAACTGATGGTTTCTCATCTCTTCAAATTATCCTATTAGAACATTGGTGTGAAAAAACTCGATGCCTAATTGAATATTTCAACAGCCTCTCCATCACACATTTTTATAGACAATTAAATACTTTGGTTGGCATCTTGTCAAAGGAGGTAGTGAGATTACTAAAAAAATTACTTTATTACAAAGATATTATGTATTTCATCACTATTAGATCGGGCACCTATGCTTTCTATTAGCGAAATCTGATTTTGGATTTTGCGATACATTTTGTCATGTATTTCCATTATCAGTTCTTGATAAGATCTATGAAGCATCTTTGATGTGAGCAACTTAGTTTATTTTTTTCACTGTTATTGAAAATGTTTAGTGACTACTTTGGACAAGAACAGAAAGTCATATGTAAATTTGATTCTCCTGGAATAACAAGTTACATGTTTTTTCTTCTTTGAAAAAGAAAATGATATCCAAAGCCCCCTTTTTAGATAAGGATAAGGATAAGAACTCAATACTAATTACAAAGTGGGCGGTGTGTCCTGTAACCATTCGTTTACCCACTACGGCACATATTTCAATACATTATTCCCTAGAACCTAACATACTTGTAAATTATCCCTTGGCATAAAAGCGATAAACTAGTAAATTCAACTTAAGAACATATCCTTGTACTTGGTTAGTTTATATTGGTTAACATGGGATTTTCAACAAATTTAATGGTTGGGAAAAGTGCCACACTTTACCAACTAGAATATCATTTTATGTTCTTCATTTCCAAGCGTGTCGGCATGCACCACAACAATATTTCATGTTTTTGGAGGTCTTTGGTTATGGTCTCGTTGGTCAATTAACTAAACAATCTCTTTTTATTTCTCATTAATCAACACAGATACAAGCCCCCCTAAACACCACCCCCAACTATTCCACATCCTCCCCTATTTACCTAAAGAAAGTCCTAGCATTTTCCATGTTCAACTAGGAAGCCTTGCGAGGTCATGACCTACTTCAACCTAGCCTTTTTTCTGGAAAAAAATTTATTGTATTTGAGTCTATTTCAACCCTTTGGGGATAAATAAAGCTGATGGAAAATGTGTTGATTGGGAATTTCGTCAAATATACAACTCTAAAAATGGATAGAGAGAAGGTGGAGTACTATATATTGTTTTTATCTTTGACGTTCAATTTGATGTATATCTATAAAAGTATAAGTATGGAAAACACAACAAGAGCATGGCATCACCTTTTTCTAACATGTTGGATTAAGCCATGCACATAATAAATAGTGGGAATTTATTTAGGGGACTCAAGTCACAATCATTCTTTCATTAATTAGTGCAACTAAAATGTTATAGAATCACAAAGGAATAGTTTTTTGATAACTAAGTTGAGCACCACATGCAGGTCTGGAACCTTTTTGAAATAATCCTACAAAATAAAAATATTTACAAACCAATTCCATCATAAATCCAAGTATACCAAAGCAACATCAATAAATGCAACTTTTCCTATTGTGGTTATAGTCAAATTTATAGTCTCAACAACCCTCTTCTCTAATAGAGTCTAAGTAGAACCAAAAGGAAAATCTAAAAGTATTGCATGTCAGGTAATAGTATCATTTCAAACATGCATGGAGGGATGTCCATGATCAATGAGCATGTATTTCCATTTTGATTCACCCCTTTAGGCACATGAACTCAAAATTGGTCTGGCCACCCTGGTATGCTTCCCATCCCACTCCACTCTCTTCCTTAGTGTAAAGTGGAGAGAATTTTTTTGAATAGTTTGGATCGCTACAATGATACTATTATAATATCATATCAATATTATAACCAGGTGTTATGAAGGAGTGTAGCCATGTTGGTTCCCTCACCCATCCAATTTAATTAGCGAGTGCATAGTCATGTTGGTTCTATATAATGTAGCTTGGGAGTCATGACCAAGAAGTATTTGCTTAGATGGATGCCTATTAATTATCCTATGGTAAGTGTTCATCCATTCTTAGTTGTAAAAGAAATAAATTGCATGTGGACTTTACAGAATACTAATCTAGATATTTTGATTACATATGTTATTTTGACCCCAAGGGGGAAAACAAAGGGGATAAGTTATCACAAAAGTGGGTAAATGAGAGAGAAATTTCCATCTACATACTTCCACCGCCATCCTTACTACATTCTACTAGCATATGTATGGCTAACTATTGACTATTTCTAGCTAACTACCATGCACCTTCTTGGGCTAGTGAATTTTCTCCAAGTATTCCAAATTATCAAGAAAGGTTACATCCACATGAATGAAAGGGAATCAATTGTATTACATGCTAGACCTTCCCAGACCATTTCCTCAATATGAGTCCAAATAAGGCCTCTATGACGATCATTGGTCCAAATGCAACTTTTCCAAAAAAACTTAGGATATAGTGCATCATAAAACACACTTATTAATCTAAATCCCCCAAATTGATTTATAGAGTCCCCGTTGCTTGGTAGATTGGACTAATAAGAGCAATTTAATTCAATTTTTTACTTGTTATTTTATTACAACATTATGGATATCAATGACTAAGAGTATAGTAGCAGATATGAAATAAGAATCACACCAAGGCTAAATACACAAGCAACTAGAGGTTCAATTGAAATTGAATGGGTAGGGAATGTTGTCATGCTATGTATATTTGAACTTGAATAGGTGCAGAATGTGGTGGCCTTGAGCCTTAACTTTCACTAGGAAGTTGCTAGGAAATATTATTGCTTAAATGTTGTTACTCATCCTCAATAAGACAACATAATAGAAAAACAAAATTAAGCAACCAAGTATAGTTCTTTAATATGTAGTGGGAAGGGGAAAGCTTGGACTTCACGGAGGCCCCTGGAATGATGTGTCTGCTTTTACCACCCCGGTTAACTCTGCAGCTTGTTTCTCTGCCCCGACTCAACTGCTACTGGAACAACTTCCAACTGGAAACAATAACGAAACCATAGCAGGTATGGGTTGTAGGGTTTGTGATGGGTCTTCGGATAACCCACCAAACCTAGACACGGTCCACTCACCGACAAAATTAACAGCAATATTGTTGGACCTGAAACTTGGTGATAACCCTTTCTCAATTTTCCCCCCTGTCACGTTCTCAGATCAAGAATTCCCACCAATGGACACCATTAACATGCACAACGACGCACTCTTTACTATGGTTTCAAACCCTTGGCCTTCACTAGAGAAGGATTTTTCAGTGATATTGAGTTGTTGGAGGTTGGATGGCATGGAACCCTACCCATTCTCTCATATCGGGTTTATTTTGGGCCAACGGTTAGCGATGATTTCAAACTTGAAGGTTTTACTGTTTATTTCTTGCAACCTGATAATTTCAATGGAACCCCATCGGGGTCAGGATTTGATCACAGTGGTAGCGAATCCAGAGAGGTTTCTTTAGAATGCGACATTGGGGGAGTGGGGAAGCCCTATCAGAAAGAGAAAAAATAAGTATATTTCCCCGAACACTGGACGTCTGAACCTTGTCTATGTTGTTAACGTATCAATTGAAGAAGCAGGGGAGATGGAAGACCTAGATCTAGTAGGGAATATTAGAGGGAGGAACCAATCTCAAGAGGAAATGGAAATATGGGTCCAAATAAATTGGATGGGTTTTATTCATTATGAACCAAAACCACTCCTCTCACCAAAGGATGGTTTGGGTTCCTGTTTAATTGAAAGGATGACACAGAAAAAGTTTTGATTAAAAAATGGAACTATGGATTAGTGCCTATAATTATTAAGAGGTGGACACCCCTGTTTGATGCAAACAGTGAAAGATTGGATACAATCTCGGTGTGCGTGTGTCTTTTGGGTCTCCCATGGGATTTTTGGAATCCATATTGGCTACGGGACCTAGGGAACACTATGGGGGTATTCTAAGAAGTAGACCTTTCCTTGTGAAGACTCACCGTCAGACAGTTGCAATAATTATTGTATCTCTAAATATACGAACAGACCTCAGGGAGCACATCAACCTAATTTGGGGCTCCAAAATCAGAAAACAAATTATGTACTATGAAGGGATTCCATTCAGATTCCACCACTATCATGATATGGGTCACCTTGAAAGGAATGCAATTTGGGACCTCCACCAACCTCCAAATGAAAGAGATGGCTCTCCAAGGAAACCGTGGTCCAAGAAACATGAGGGTTTGCAGTAAGACAGGATGAAGAATGCCACCTCTGTGAAGATGTCAGGGAAGATCAACCTTTGAACCCTGTAGAGGAACAATTTTCTACTGTTGTAGAAATTGGAACAGATCCTCCTCTTCAACAACCGTCGCAGCCGCTCCTCGGTATGTTACCATTTACTTCTTTAAACAAACATTTGAATGATTTACATCTAAATTTTATAACCCCCCCTTTGAAGAATCCCTGTAAGGCTGATTTTCCTTCCCCCTCTCAAGTGAATACTTCTCCTCTCTATTCTCCACCTCCCTTGGAACTTTCCCCCCTGCTCCCCTTTTCCCATTCACAGGGTGTTTCTTCAATTTCACTCTCCACCTCCTCCATGATTAGGCTCCATCTCAAAACACAGGATATCCCTACTATGATAGTTTCGTTAGCTCCCCTCCTCGGACTAGGAACTAACCCTACACTTCCTTCAAAGGGAAAAGGGTAGGGAAGACCTTCCCATCTCTCCTCTGCACAACAGAAAGATATTTGTGATCAAGCGAATGGTAGACATAAAACTCTTTTCAGGGAACTTAGAGCAGTGCAATCCCTTGAAGGGCTTTCCAAATGAAAATTCTCTCGCACAATTGTAGGGGTCTAGAAAGTACCCAAAAAAAACTTTCCCTAAAGAGGATGCTCTCGGTACAAAAACCAGATATATTCCTCCTCTAGGAAACCTTAGGGAAAGAACTAGAAGTGACAAAGCTATTTTCTTCAATTACAAATAACTTTACTTTTCTATTCCAAAGTGCTAAAGGTCTTTCAGGTGGTATGGCAATAGGTTGGAACCATTCCACGATGCACTGTACAAACTCATGGGGTGCTCTTTTTGGTATGGGGATCCAGATCTCCTGGATAGAGGAAAATTTATCCTTGAACATCCTAAATATCTATGGGCCTTACAACAACAGATTAGCTTTTTGGGAATCATTTCAATCGTCCCATATTTTAAGGTGTGAAAACATGGTGATAAATGGGGACCTGAATTTCACTTTAGGTGCGCATGAAATGTGGGAACCAAAAGCAAGAGTAGATCCCTTGTCTAGTTTCTTTAGCAACATCCTCTAGAGTATAAAGATGGTGGACCTAGATCCCCAAAGCCCAAACCAACCTGGACAAATAGAAGAACTAGCGAGGACAGGATTGTAAAAAGACTTGACAGATTTCTCTTGGTCGAAAGTCTCATGGGAAGGGATATGATGTTAAAACAATGGGTGGATTCAGGAGCTAATTCATATCACATGACTATCTGTTTGGAAATTTTAAGTAACCCTAGGAAGCCAACCAACCCTTTCAAATTATGTGCTACATGGTTAAAAAATGAAGAGGTTATTAGGCTTATTCACTCAAATTGGATTCCTTATCCGGTAGATGAGGACACTCACGCTGCTACTCATTTTGCACAAAATTTGTCCCAGATCAAAAGCCTCTTGAAGGAGTGGGCTAGGAACAAAAAGATTCTGGATGATCAGGAAATCACTTAGATTAAGACAGATTTGGTAGAGATTCATAATTCTGAAGGAGGGGGCTTTCTCACTCAAAGAGAAAAGGAAAGATTGATTTCCCTTGAATCTAGGAGGAACACGATCCTGAATGAGTGGGAAGAGGTTTCGAGGCTAAAAAGTAGATCCTACTAGATGGCTTGTGGGGATGAGAACAAAAAAAAAATCAATATTTTTCAAAAGGAAGAAAAAAACAAAATACTATCCGGGAACTAAGAAATGAAAACAATGACAGGGTCTCCACTTTTGAGGAGATGGCTGAGATCGGTAAAAATATTTTTTTGAAAATATGTTCAAGGTGGATCAACATGATTCAATTGCATAGGTCCTTCAGAACTCACAATACTTCCCTGAAATTATCTCTGAGGAGGACAATTCGGATTTGATGGAGGAAGTGTCAGAAGAGGAACTGAAGGAAACCCCACATAGTTTTCATAAGGATAAAATATCAGGTCAGGACGATTGGATCATTGAATTCTTCTCAACCACTTATGATACTATTGGACCTGAATTCCTTTATCTATTTGACGAATCTCAGGTAAATGGCCCTTTACATCATCCACTAAACACAACCTTCTTAGCCCTTATTCCAAAAAAAGATAACTTGGACATCCTTGAATATTTTAAGCCTATATTCCTTTGCAACATCACCTACAAAGTGGTAGCAAAGGTGATTTCTCAAATACTGGAGAAGGTCCTCTCAAATATCATCTCGCCTGAACAATTTGTCTTTCTGGAGAACAGACAAATTGATGAAGCAATCAGAGTAGCCTAAGAGGGTTTGCATAGTATAAAACTCAAGAAGTCTAAAGGGGCGATTCTAAAGATTGACTACTCAAAGGATTTTGACAGGGTAAGTTAGTTATACCTTAGACTACTCCTAACTCATATGGGATTTAATTATCCTTTCATAAAATGGATCTGTGCATGTATCTCCACTGCTTCTTTTATTTTCCTCATCAATGGATCAACTTCCCCTTTTTCCCTCTCTAAAAGGGGCTTAAGACAAGGATGCCCACTCTCTCCTCTCCTTTTCTTATTGGTTGCAAAAGGGTTGAACAGGGATATTTTGGATGCAAAAAAAGAGTCCTTTTTGAAGAAATAAAGATAGACACGAACCTTAACATCATGCATATTCTATTTGTAGGAGACATTCTCAACTTTTGCAATGGATCATTCAGAGAGGTTGAAAAGCTCTTAGAAATCATTCTCCTTTTTTTCAAAGCCATAGGGATGAAGTTAAATGAGCAGAAATATTTTATTGCTACTTTTAACCAGGAAGATGATATCATTAGTACCTTCCTGGAATTATTTCCTTTTATTGTTACTACGTTGGATGAATGCCTCAAGCACCTGGGTTTCAGGATAAAGCCAAATTGCTATAAGAAGGAAGACTGGAGCTGGTTATTGGAAGAATTGGACCATGGGGTAAATATCTGGTGCAACAGATGGATTTCAAGAGAATACAACTTAATATTGGTCAAGTCTATCCTCAAATCCATCCCTATCTACTGGATGGAGTTAGCTTGGATTCCAAAATCAGTCATGAAAGATATCGAAAAAATTGCTCAAGATTTCTTTGGACAGGGAATAACGATCAAAAAGTTCTTCCTTGGCTGGGACTAAATTGCTAGACCTAAATATTTGGGAGGGTGGGAACTCAAAAACTCCACTCTATTCGCAAAATCATTAGTTGGAAAAGCAGGTTGGAGGTTTATATCAAAAAACTGCTTATGGATGGAGGTGATTTTTCACAAGTACATAGCTCCGGTTTCGTTGTGTGATTGGATCAGAAAGTCTGCCTTTGTTGCCCTCCCATCTGGTTCAATCATTTGGAAGGAAATATGCAATGCTTTTCCTCTTGTCCATAGTGGTCTCTCTTGGAAAATTGGGAATGGGATGCGAGTTCGAACTGGGGAAAACCCCTGGCTAGGTAGCCAACTCAACCATCTTCTTCCCCAACAACTTGTCCAACTGCTCTAGCATAAGGGTTTCTTTCGTTTAAGTAAAATTGTTGGGGCTTCCAAAAATTTTTGACATAAGGGGTTGATGGGAAGCAGGGAGCTTGAGATCTCAAATCATTGGAATTTAGAATGGAACAAGTATATTTCTGCTCTCTGCACTTCCCACGTCATACTTACAGATTCACAGGATGAGTTTTTCTAGGAACATGGAGCACATGGAAGTTACTTAACATGCATAAATAGTTTATGGTTGAATGCATGTTTATTTATCCGCACATTCTCTCGAGAGTTACTTGAGTAAATGTTTTTTACATTTACGGTTTGAGTGAAAGATCAAAGAATACAAAAATTTCTCACCCAGTAAAAGTTCAAGGTTTTACGATAGAGTGGTCCACACAAGTCTTCCTAAATGTTTCGTTAAATAAATTTATAATTTTGTCAAATTGTTGATTGTGTTAGTTTTTACTTCATATTATTGGTGGATGAAAAAAAATTGTAATTTATTAAGTCTTTTAGACTAAGAAATATCCTTTGTAAATTTCGACTAAAAACAAACCAGTCGAGAAAGTGAGTCGAAGTAAAACTGTCGAGTTAAACCAACAAGTTGTTCAAGTAAACTTTTCGAAGTTGTGAAACCGACAAGTTGTCGAAGTAAAACCTATCGGTAAAATCGACAAGTAAGACAAGAGTCGGGTCAAAAATTCTGGCCATATTGGAAGGCTTGTCTAGTCATAGTTAAACAAGTTTCACCTGATAAGTAGAAAAATAAAAAGAGGTCGGTGTGAAAATTTTATAACAAAGCGGTAACTCAAGTTTGTTGGCTCGGTTTTTGCTAACTGGTATCAGAGAAAGGTTTAGGAAAGAAATCTTTTCTTAAAAGTGAAAAAGTAATTTTATAAGGAAAATAAAAAATAAAAAATGGTTTCGACTTCTAGTTCAGTGAAAACTCCAATTGTTACAGGAAAGAATTATGAATATTCGTATCTAACAATGATGGCTTTGTTCATAGGTCAAGAAATCTGGAAGATAGTCCAACGTGGTTATACAAAACCAACAAATCAGACATCATATAAAAATCTCACACAAGCTCAGAAAGATGTCTCGAGAGAACAAAGGAACAAAGATGGAAAGGCTTTGTTCTACATACATCAAGCCATGCATGAAAGCATACTCCCAAGAGTAGCAGCAACAATTACCGCTAAGCAGACATGGAACACATTGGAGAATTCCTATCAAGGATTGAACAAGGTGAAGACTTACAAGTTGCATATTCTGAGAAGAAATTTTAAATCTCTATCCATGAAAGATACAGAGTCAGTAGTGATCCAACCTGCAGCCGACAGGTTCACCTCAATAGGTTCTCCTTTGATATGTCTTCCCCAACATGTTCAACCAATAGGTTCTCCTTCGATAGGTATGCCTCGACATGTTCATTCAATAGATTCGCCTTGACATGTTCCCCTCATCATATGACATACCAACATGATTTGCAATAGTTGAAATTATGAACCATTATAACTTCTTGTAACTGAACATAACGGGTAGTCACCCAAGCATCTTAGGATCCTATATAACCATGTACAATAATGTAATATAGCATCTTTCTGATCATCATCTAATTCCTCCATCTTTCATGGAGCAGAAGTAATAAATTGGTTAGAATTCTTGCATATTGTCTGTGTGTATATTTCTTGTTGACCTGGTGTGTTTCCTGCTTTGTTGTTCCTTTTTATATGCTTCCACCATAATAGAACTCGACTCATTCAGTCAAATTTCATCCCCAACGTGCACCTCGGCACAACCTAGATCATTGATATCATAGCAAGATCTTGTTCAAAGTCTTAACTTACATAATCACTTCCATTGAACTTATTTAACTTATGCATGTTCAAACATGCTCACAAGCCCAGCAACACAAGTAAACACTTCCTTCAACTTCAGAAAATATGAACGAAGAAGCAGACAATAGACATGCAACTAACGAGACAGAGAAACTCATAGAAAAAGTACTTCCTTGCCAGCGAACCAAAGTGTTCGCACATTTCAGTGAGATTATCATGAGAGTCACTGCAAACTCAGGGTAATCTTCAACGCGATCTCACTCCGATAAAATTAGCCCCTTCAAAGTGAAAATGAATCTGGACATACCAAACATTGAAGGAAAGATTAATGCAGAATCTGTCGACAATTGGGTACAACAATTGGACTCTTACTATGTGGTAAGTCAACATGAAATCAACTCTCTGAAGAGGAAAAGATCACCATTGCATCCTTGAAGATGTCAACCTCCGTTCACTACTGGTGGGAGAATATATCGACAAAGATGGGAAAAGAAGAAGACACCATCGACACATGGGTAAAATTTGTCAAATATGTTCGAAAGGAGTTCTATCTGCCCAAGTATATTAAACAATAGTATAAGAAGTGGCATCAGCTAAGGTAGTGGAAAGACCAGTCCATATAGAGTTACACCAGCGAGTTATATTGACTCATGGCTAGACCTAGCATCCAAGAAGAAGAGAAATTGCTTGTCCTAAAGTGTGTCAGCAGTTTATCCCTGTATATTCAACAAGAAATGGAGCTTCTGACTGTTAGTATGCTTGCAGATGCATTTCATTCCGCCATCAAGCTTAAAGCTGAACAGAAAGGAAAAGTGTGTTTCACGAACAAGCTAACAAGTCGAACATCCAACAAGAATTTTCCAGTTGCGTCCGACAGTTCAAGAATATTTCTCAGTAGACTCTACTAAAGCCTAAACATCAAAAGAAGAACTTTCAGAAAGACAAGAAGGATCACAACAAACAGATTCCTACAGAAAAATGGTGTGATTATCATAGTTCATCATGGTATGATACGTCAGAATGCAAAGCTCAAAATACATTTTTGGAAAAATTGTCGACATCCAACTTGCCTAACAAAACCCTGGTAGAATTTGATCGAGATGCATAAACCCTCCTGACTTCGACCTCGACCACTCCGATAGCCTCAACCATCATTGATGAGGAGGAATGAGAGTGCCTATTCCATACACGGATATGGGTTCAGAACAATCCATTACATTTGATTGTGGATAATGGTAGCCAGAAGAAATTTGTTTTTGAATATCTTGTGAAGAAATTAGGTCTTTTCACCATTCCACATCCCCAACCTTACAATATCGATTGCATGAAGGATAGGAAGGAACTAAGAATCACACGACAATGCTGACTTTCCTACTTCATTAAGAATTTTGAAGTACTATGTGATGTGGCACCGTTTTCTGTAATCGACTCCCTATTCGGTAAACCATACCCATGGGAATGACATGGTACATATCAATCACGACCTCAGAAGGTGATTGTCCAAATCCGAAACCAATGGTATGGCATAATAGAGCGACAACCCACATCAATGGTTGCTATGATATCTGCCAAGCAAATGAAGAAGCTTATCAATCATGCTAAAATGTTTGCATTAATCATGATAAAGCCTCAACATTCTGGGAAGATACATAAATGAGTCGACTCATTGACCAACACAACTCCTGACAACAAAAACTGATCAACAACATTCTTGAAGAATACCAAAACATATTTCAAGCACCAAATAAAGTACCTCTGCACTATCAGGTAAAACAATCCATTGAACTTGTTCCTAGTTCTTCATTACCTAACACATATGTTTACAGAATATCCATTCTCAAAAATGAAGAGACACACAGAAAAATCTAGGATTTGATCGACAAGGGTCATATCTTCCCTAGTCCCTCTCCTTGTGGAAGTCCAGTTGTCTTAGTTCCAAAGAAAGATGGGGATTGATGCATGTGCATCGACTATCGAGCTCTCAAAAAAATTTCAGTGAAGAACAGATACCCTCTTCCATAGATTGATGAACTCATCGACAATCTAAAAGGTGCTAAGTTATTTATGAAAATTGACCTCAAGTTAAGATACCACCAAATTCCAATCGAGTCTAGTGATGTATGGAAAACAGATTTCAAAACCAAGGAAGGATTGTTTGAATGGTTAGTCATGCCTTTCGGCTTAACCAATGCACCTGCATCCTTCATGATATATATGGATGACCTTATATGACCTTTCATTGGTAAATGTGTCATTGTCTATCTCGACGATATCTTGATTTTTAGTCAATCATGGGAAGAACATGTCCACCATCTTCAACAAGTTTTCGACACTCTCCAACAACATCGGCTATATCTGAACATGGACAAATGCTCATTTGTGATGATCAACATCAAATATTTGGGGTATGTAATTGACTCTATAGGAATTCATGTCGACCTAGAAGAAGTACATATGCTCAAAGATTGGCCCATTCCTCAAAACATTCATGAACTAAGAAGTTTTCTTGGTTTGCTAAATTTCTATCGACGATTCATACTTGGCTTCAGTCACATCACATTGCCTTTGAATCAGTTGACGAAAGGAAATGGGAAAACTGTATTCAAATGGACACCAACACAACAAAAAGCTTTTGAACAAATCAAAAACAAGATTTTTACTGCACCAGTACTTGTGTTACATGATCTACATTAGCCCTTTGAGATTGAGACAAATGCATCAGACTATGCCCTTGGCGCAATGATCACTCAGACAGGTCACCTAGTTGCGTTTCATTTTGAGACTTTCAGTGACACAGTCAGAAGGTACTCGACTTATGAAAAATAACTATACACCATTGTGAAAACTATCAAGCAATGGAGACACTACATTCTTGGTAGGTAAATGGTCATCCTCACTGACCATAACCCTTTGCATTTCGCTTCGAATGAGTCAAAATTATAGACAACCCGACAACTCAAGTGGATTAATTAGTTGCAACAATTTCAATTGGTAATTAAGTATCGGAAATGAAAATCCAATGCTGCAGCCGATTGTCTCAGTAGATCACACATTACTCTACTGTCTACAGTGATGAGTAGGCAGTGTTATGACACCGCTACTTGGCCGCAATTGTATTCGGTAGACATTGATTTTTCTACAATCTATTGATAGCTTCAGATCGACAAGTTGTCAACTGGCGACTACTTCCTGAAACCTTGCTATACAAGCTTTGGTAGCTTTTTGTATCGACCAATGAGCATTGATAGAAGCTCATTTAGGATGTGCACTACAACAAGAATGTAGGACATTTTGGAGTCACAAAAACACTTGTTATCCTCCAAAAGTATTTCTACTAGCCTTCACTTTAATATGACATCAACAAGTACATTCGATCTTGCATGGTTTGTGTCATTGCTAAACCGCTGAATAGATGACAAGGACTATAAACACCCCTTACAGTTCTGAGTCGGCCATGGGAATCTATTTATATGGAATACTTGACAGGATATCCTACTTCCAAACATCAACATGGCGTGATACTTGTAGTAGTCGACATATTTTCGAAGATGGCTATACTCATACCATGCAAGAAGACTACAACAGCACAAAAGACTGCTTAGATATTCTTTGAACATGTGTGGAAACATTATGGCCTCCCGATGACCATTATTTTCAACAGAGATGCTATATTTGTCAGCACCTTTTGGAAAACTCTCTCGAAATATCTCAACACGAGACTTTCTTTGTCGACAGCCTTCCATCCACAGATAGATGGACAGACAAAAGTTGTAAATTACTTAGTCGTACAATTGCTTCGCATGTAAAACCACAATCATCATCCAACATGGGATGATAGCATTCCATACATACAACACAGCTACAATCGTGCTCAACACGGCTCTACAGGAAAGATTCCATTTGAGATCTGTTACGAATTTCAACCCTCAGTGCCTATCAACTTAATTAGTTCCTCAACACAGTCGAACGATGCCGAATTCAAAGGACGAGAAGTGGAGAAAGCATTGAAGTTCATAGATCAAATCTACAACCTCCAGAAGCAAGCAGAGGAAATGTTTCAACGAGTAAATGCAAAATCTAAGGCCTAACACGGCAAGCATCGTATTCCTCATTCATTCTAAATTGGGGATCAGGTTTGGTTACATCTAAAGCAGGAACGCTTCACTGGTCCATACTAAGATTTGAAAGATCTGTGTTATGGTCCATAAAGTATCCTTAAAAAAATTGGAGAAAACTCTTTTTAGCTTGACATTCCTGCATGCCTTGTCCTACATCTAGTTTTCAATGTAGATCTACTTTGACCATACCATGCACCACTATTGGAACAAAAACAATTACAGACAACAGAACCTGAATACATCCATCCAGATGCTCAAGAACCTCTTCTTTGTGACACCATTGTGGGACGACGCATACGCCTTACAAGGATGATCTCCATTCCCTTTTTTCAAGTGGCTAAAGCTGGACAACTCCCAGTGCAAGGAAAATGGTACTCTTTTAATGAAGTCACCGACAAGTTTCTTAACCTAAATGAATACATAATGGAGACCATTGTTTCTTAAGGAAGGAGGAATGATCCAACCAATAGATGATGGGTTCTCCTATATAGGTTCTCCTTCAAGAGGCTCGCCTTGACATTTTTAGTCGATAGGTCGACCTTGACATGTTCATTCAACAGGTTCACCTCGACAGGTCCACCTTGATATGTCCACCTCGCCATACAGCATATCAACATGCTTTGTAACGATTGAAATTATAAACCATTATAACTTCTTGTAACTAAACGTAACGAGTAGTCACCCAAGCGTCCTATATAACCTCGTACAATAATGTAATATAGCATATTTCTGATCATCATCTGATTCCTCCATATTTCATGGAGCAGAAGTAATAAATTGGTTCGAATTATTGCATATTGTTTGTGTATATTTCTTGTCAACCTAGTGTGTTTCCTGCTTTGTTGTTCCTTTTTATATGCTTCTGCCATAATAGAACTCGACTCATTCAGTCGATTGTTGTCCCCAGTGTGCACCTAAGCACGACCCAGATCAAGTAGACTCATTCTACACTAGATTTGTTGGTTTTATAAATCAACTTAAATCTCATGGAGAAACCATAACATACCAAAGGGTGGTTGAAAAAATTCTCAGAAGTCTTCCCCCAAGATTTGAATCCTTGATTGTGACCTTGGAAGAACACACAGACATGTCATTTTTTACCATTGATTAGTTGCAAGATTCAGTCATCAATAATGAACATAGAATCAACAAAACAAATACATCATTCGAAGGTGCATTCACAGCATAGTCATCCATAAGCCATGGTAGAGGCAAGGGGAGAAACAACTCTAGAGGCAGAGGAAGAAGTTCTTCCAGAGGAGGACTCGACGGAAGTCCTGCAAATGTCTTTGGTAGAGGAGAGAATTAGAATCCAAGTCAGCCAAGTAGTCAAAGGTTTGATAAATAAAAAATTCAATGTCATTATTGTAATAAATTAGGTCATTATGCATATGAATGCAGGAAGAAACAATATGACCAAGGAAGGCAAAGTTTAAATCAGTCGACCAACACCAGCACTCTGACAAGTGCAATGTTAAAGGCATATGCATATCCACTTGAATGCAATGCTAAAGGCATATGCATCTCCACTTGAATGCAATGTTGTCCAAGAAAGTCCACATGACATATGGCACTTAGATTCAGGTTGCAGCAATCATATGACTAGTAATTTAAATTTGTTTTCCAGTCCAGACAATTCAGTTCAAACTGATGTTACACTTGGAAATAATGTCCAAGTCATTGTTTTGGGAAAAGGTACTGCTGTTATTCTAACCAAACAGGGGGAGAGTAAGTATATTCATGATGTTTATCATGTTGAAGGTATGAAACATAATTTTTTGAGCATTGGGAAATTGATACAGAAAGGCTACAGAGTATACATAGAAGATGATCACTGTGTGATTAAATACAAGCGTCCAAGCAACCAATTGATAGCCAAAGTGCCAATGACAAGCAATCCCTTGTTTCCATTGAGAATAATTCCATACATGAAAGGAAAGACAAATACATGGGTTGCATTGAAGGCATAAAGTAAAGAAGCAGTCAAGCATTTCGACAAGAAAGAAAATGGCAGTGCTGATTTTCAGGCTTCGTTTCAGACAAAAGTCCTAGATGAATCCTGGTTGTGGCATTTTAGATTTGGACATGTGAATTTTGGTGGGCTGAAGCTACTTCACACAAAGAATATGGTGAAAGGATTTCCATTGATCGACATACTAGAAATATTTTGTTAAGGATGCATTTTTGGAAAGAAACATAGAGATACTTTTCCAATCGAAAAGTCATATAGAGCACACACACCACTTGAAATTGCGCACTCTGATATTTGTGGTCCAATGCAGACATCATCGATTGGTGGCTGCAATTACTTTCATACTTTTATTTATGACTAAAGAAAAACATGAGTATATTTTCAAAAACATAAATCTGATGAGTTTAGTTATTTTCAGTAGTTCTAGGCACTCGTGGAGAACTAGAGTGGACACCGCATCAAAATCTTAAGGACTGGTAGAGGCAGTGAATATGTTTCAAATGAATTTATGAATTTTTGCAAGACCCATGGCATACAAAAGCAATTCACTACTTGGTATACACCTTAGTAGAATGATGTTGTCGAAAGAAAGAATAGAACCATTATGGAGATGGCTCACAGCATGATGGCAACCAAGCATTTGTCCAATGAATTTTGTGTTGAATAAGTCATAACTGATGTATACATTATGAATCGATGTCCGAAAAAAAGTGTGAAGAACAAAGTTCCTCAAGAAGCATGGAATAGGATGAATCATAGTATTTCTCATTTAAAAGTTTTTGGTTGTGTTGTATATACTCATGTTCCAGATGAGCTTAGAAAGAAGCTAGACAACAAGGCATAGAAATGTATTTTTGTTGGCTACTCTAAAGACACAAAACATACAAGTTGTATGATCATGTTGCAAGGAAAGTAATTATCAGTCGATATCTTCAATTTGTTGAGAATGAATCATGGGACAGAACTGTCGATAATGTCAAAATTGTGTCGAATGTCGACCATGATGATATGGCAGAGGAAGTGGTTGAAACACCACATGTAAGTCAACCGGTTGCATCACTGCCGACTCCCATGACAACACGACATGGTTTAGCACAAGGAACATCGACACAAGTTGCAGCTCAAGCTACACCGACAAGTACACCAAGAGGACAATAGACTCCATTAAGTATTTCGTCGATGTCGACATCGACAGAACCAGTGAAGATAAGAAGTCTGCATGAAATATATGAAGCTAGTACAATTCATTCTCTCTCTTTGCATTATTTTATCCTATATATGATCCAGTAACATTTCAAGAAGTTTTCGACGAAAAAGTATGGGCACAAGCCATGGATGAAGAAATAGAATGCACGGAGAAGAATCAGACATGGGAGTTGGTAGATGTACCAAAAGATAAAGATGTAATCAATGTCAAATGGATTTACAAGACCGAGCAAGATGTTGATGGGAATGTGCAAAAGAAAAAAACAAGAATGGTAGAAATAGGGTTCACACAGCAGCCTGACATAGATTTTAATGAAACTTTTGCACCTGTCGCACGCATGGATACAGTCAGAACAGTCTTTCCATTGCCGCACAAAACAAATGTCCTATTCATCAAATGGATGTTAAGTCAGCATTTTTGAATGGTTATTTAGAAGAGGAAGTATATGTGGAACATCCATAAGGCTATGAATTTCTAGGCCAAGAGAATAAAGGGTACAGGCTGAAAAAGGAACTCTATGGTTTGAAGCAAGCTCCTAGAGATTGGTACAGTCGGATTGATTCCTATCTCACTGAAAATGGATTTCACAGAAGTGAAAGCGAACTGAATTTGTACACCAAAGTTGACGAGAAAGGTAAGATGTTAATTGTCTGACTGTATGTAGATGATTCAATATTTACTAGTGAATTTGGCATAGAAGAATTTAAAGCAGTCATGGAAAGTGAGTTTGAAATGAATGATTTGGGGCTTATGAAATTTTTCCTAGGAATTGAAGTCCAACAGTTTGAAAGTGGTATTTTCATATCACATCTAAATATGCAAGTGTAGTTTTAGAAAGATTGAATATGTCTAGTTGAAAAACAACCCCGATGTCGGTAATAACAGGTTTAAAATTGAGCAAGCATGATGATGGATCAATTGTAGATCCTAGGTTGTTTAAAAGGCTGTTAGGAAACCTTATGTATTTAACAATGAAAAGACCATGCATCATGTATGGAGTAAGTATGATCTTAAGATTCATGGAGTCACCAAATGACTCTCATTGGAAAGCAGATAAAAGAATTCTGAGGTATGCAAGTGGCACAAAAGACCTTGGAATTATGTATTCAACCTCAAAAAAATTTAAACTCATTGGTTACACTGACAGTGACAATGGAGGCAGCATAGATGACAGGAAGAGCGCATCTGGGTACTCATTTCATTTTGGTATTGTTGTTGTTTCATGGGATTCAAAGAAATAGCCCATAGTAACTCTATATTCAATAGAATCAGAGTATGTTACAGATACAAGCGTTGCAAGTCAAGTTGTATAGATGCAAAGAGTGTTAAAAGACTTGTCACAAAACCAGTAAGAACCAACAACAATTTTCTGTGACAATAATTTAGCCATTGCATTATCCAAGAGTCATGTGTTCCACAAGAGTGTTAGCTAAAATATCCTTCCTTCTCCTAATAGTGTCACTTTTGTAAATCCTTCAATCCTATCCCAAGTTGTTCTTAAGGGGGGGTGTTAGGATATTTAGACACTTATGAGTTAGTTAAGATCAACTTGTGTAATATATTCGTTAGGTAAAGTGTGTTTTTTTAGTATGCATTTGTAAACATTCCAATCCGATGGTCATGATATGTTCTAGACATAAAGTGATCCGATGGTTCAACTTCTCTTAGATCATACCTACCATTGATCCGTGGCTTAAGACCTGATTGGTCCATGATCTCTATTTAAAGAGCATGGAGGGTCCTTGGCTAGTTGATCGATTATGAGAAGCTCATTTGTAACTTTATTTCTTTTGCATAATAAATTGCTCCAAGTAGGTATTTGGCTGGGGTCGTGGACTGTTTACCCCTCGAGGGTTTTAACCATGTGACAAAAATCGGTGTATTGATCTATGATCTGTTTGTGTGAAGTGGTTGCTCTAGGTGTTCAGTATTTTGGGAGTACCCTGTGTACCTGAACATGGTATCAGAGCATAGGTCTCAGGTTCAATTCCCCCGAGCTACACCGGAGGCGGGGTGTTGGAGTATCGGTACAACCTCCACATGGTATAACCGTCGCACCTATGGGAATATAAAACAAGTGGACTAACCGCCACTCCTAGTGATAGGGCCTTGTGTTGGGTTTCAAATGTTCACCACAATCTGCAGGTTTTGGTGTAATGGAAAACCTTACATGGTATTAGAGCGTTTATGAAGAGCCGCTTCCGGTTTTGATAAAGATCTAGAACCGGTGTTGCTAAAACTTTGAAAGGGTTTCTGGTTCTGGAGTTTTTATGCATTTGTGTCCTATGGAATCTATTTCATTGCATCCAGAGCACCGTTTCTATTGGGAAATAGTTTTCATTTCATCGAAAACTGTTTCCATTTGATCCAGAAACACTCATTTCGGCAAATCTGAAGGTATAATGTTACAGTGACGAATTTGTTTTATTTTTAAAAAAAATATCTCATATTTTATCAATTTTATTATTAAATATTTATTGTTTTAGTATCATACTGTTGTCTTTCCTGGCTGCATATGCTCTTTGCCGTGCACCTTGCGCGATCACAGCAAATCAGAAACAGAAAGGGAAAGTTTTTTTTTGTCTTATCGGCTACGTACGCTCTTTGTCGTTCACCTTGTGCGATCAGGGCAAATTAGAAATAATAAGAAAACCTAAAAACATAGACTTTATGGGAAATCTAACCAAGATCTAACCCCATTGTGTGGAAAAGTTTTTTTTGTTTTTGTTTTTTGTTTTTTTTGTGATTTGTAGGAAAAAAAAACCCTTCCTCTTTCCATTCTTTTATGTACTTTTTAAACTTAGCTCACTTGGTTCAAGTTGCTTTATTCCTTAATAGGTCTTGAGTTCAAGTCTTATTAAGTTACTTTTTAGTGCATACAATTTCTATTTTCAAGACACCTTATTGTAAAAAGTGCATCTCACTTTAATAAAATAAAATAAAAAGTGAGTCACTTAAGTCTTTTAATTTATTGTCGCACTATTTAAAGTAACATTATTGTAAAAGTGAACATCACTTATTTTACAAAAGTCATTCACTTAAAAACAACTTTCTTATAAGTGATTGTCAAAGGTTCATCTTGCGAACAAGAGGGTTCTTTTTTTTATTTGGTTAAGTTAATATCTGTCATGTCACTATTGGGGACATCTTCAAAATTTTCTTTGATCAAGCATAACTTCATCATCTAGAATCAGTTTTCAGTGCCGTTTTTTTTAAACAGCCTAATTTTTCAAGCTCTTTGCATCCAAATAGTTAGTTTTTGTTCTTTCAGCCATTATTTTATAGTATGGCCTCCCCTTTTGGTATTCTACTTACTAGTTCTAACTATTTCTCATGGAAATCTCATATGGAAGATGTTTTACGAAGTATGGCACTTTTTAGAATTACCTCAGGGAAAAAAACAGAATCTACTGATGATGATAAGAAAATAAAATGAGAAAATAAATGTGATGAAGCTCATGGATTGATTGAGATGTCAATCTCTACTAATTTGTGATTCCACATATCTGGAATTGATGAACCTGATAAAGCTTGGAAAAGTTGAAATTTGTGCTTGGTAAACACAATGAAATTTGAGGTCATCAACTTAAGAATGAGTTGATTTCTTTGAATCCAAGTGATTTTTCATGTATTCAGGATTATTTATCTAAGTATAAAACCCTTAGAGTCCTATGTGAAGAATGCAAGATTAAGAAATAAGACAAACAATGTATTTATCATATTCTTTCCAAACTTGGACCTACATATTCTGTTTTTGTATCTATATTTTACTCCATCAAAGAATCCTTGAATGCAGCTAGCTATCAAGAGCCTACTCTTGAATCCTTTTGTGATTCCTTAATTAAAGAGCAAGATAAGATCATTCATCTTGGAATAATTAACAATGCAGACACATCTAGGAAATCCTTATTGTCCCAACAAAAAGAAAATTCCAAGCCTCCCAAGAAACAAAATGTTTGCAATAATAAGCCAAAAAAGGGTCCTAAACCCTCTCAGTCTGCTCCTTCTTTAAAAAATGACAAAGGATCCAAGCCAAAAGGTAAGAAGATTGAGCGTCATTGAAATTTTTGTGGGAAAGATAATCATGATGAATCTAAGTGTTTCAAGAAGATGGTAGCCTTGAAATAAGCAATGAAGAAGCACCACATCAGCCTAGATTCGTCTTCATAATCTACCTCTCATAGACATGCAGTTTATGCTTCTAGTTACTCTTATAGTACCTCTTCGTCTTATACTAAAAATGAATGGCTCATTGATTCTGGAGTATCTTATCATATGGCTAAGGATCAAGCCATATTTTATACTATGCATGAATGTAACACAAAACAAATATTTGTTGGTGATGATAGTTCTCTAAGTGTTGTAGGATTTGGAACAGTTCCAGTAGAAAATGGTCATTTTAGTGATGTACTATGTGTTCCACGAATTTCCAGCAATTTATTTTTAGTCTATCAAATCACTAATTCTGGTGAAGGTAAAACTATAACATTTACACCTCACCAAGTTGTAATTAAGGATTTTAAATATCCTTAACATATCCTAGCTACCGTAATTGTTGATGATATTACCAGGTTGTACAAATTTAACAAATTTGGGTCATCACCTTTTCCTTCAGTTTTTGTTGCTCATAGTGATAACTTGAGCAAACTTTGGCATGAGCGATTTTGTCACTTAAATTATTGCTCATTGCAACTACTATGTAAAGACAATATGGTGACTAGTCTTCCAATGGTATCTTGCAAGGATGATGTTTGTTTCAGTTGTGTACTCGAAAAACATCATCGGGACAGTTTTGACAAGCGTGCCTCTTGGCATGCCTCAGTTCCCTTGGAGCTTATGTATAGTGACTTGTGTGGTCCTCTTCCATCTGCTTCCTTTTCTGGTTTCACATATTTCTTAACTTTCATTAATGACTACTCCATACACACTTGGGTTTACTTCTTAAAACTTAAGAGCGAAGTATTTAACATTTTCTTGGCCTGCAAGGCCCTTGTTGAAAACCAATTTGGTCATCAAATTATTAAGTTAAGATCTGACAATGGAGGAGAATATGTTAACAAAAAGTTCACTACTTTCTAAACTGAACAAGGAATTCAACAACAACACATTGTTCCATATACTAACCACAACAAAATGGTGTAGCTGAATGGAAGAACTGCACTTTAAAAGAAATGGCAAATTGTATGTTCCAATCTACGGGACTAAGTCTTCAATATTGGGCTAAGGCCATAAATTGTGAAAATTACATAGTTAATCGCACACCCACTAAAGTTTTATAAGGTATAACACCAGAATAAGCATGGAGTAAAATTAAACCAGATGTAAGTCACTTCTGTGTGTTTGGTTGTGAAGCATGGGCTCACATTGCGGATGAAAAATGGAAAGCATTGCAGCCTAAAAGTGAAAAGTGCATATTTGTTGGATATTCAGAATATGTAAAAGGTTATATACTTCTTCAGCCACATTCTCATGATATAATCAATAGAAGAGATGTTAAATTTGATGAAAATCTCTTAGCCTACGAGCCTAACTTGGCAGGTGTGCCATCTTTGGCCTACAAGCCTTATTCGACGATTGTTCCTTCTTCGTCTTCCAACTTCCTTGACAGGTTTCCAACTCTAGTTTATGATGATGAGAGTAAGGATGAAAATCCACCTCTGCCTGCTCACATTCCTCCAGTTGCACAGCACCAATGCTTCCTCGATAGGTCCATTCAACATGTGAAGCAGTTGGTGATATTATCGGTGATCCTAGAGATCAACGTCGAACACGTTCTCAGTTTCAGCGAGCATCTTCTCTTTTGGCTCAAGTTTCTGAGAATCATGATCCAGAAATGTTTGCAAAAGCTTCAAGAAATCCAGATTGGGATGAAGCTATGAATGAAGAATATTGTTCCTTAATGGCAAACGATACTTGGTATCTTGTTCCTCTTCCAAAAGGCAGAAATATTTTCAGATGTAAATGGGTCTACGGAACTAAGTATGCATCAGATGGAAGTGTTGAAAGACTTAAGGCAAGTTTAGTTTCCAAAGTTTTTTCTCAAGTTGAAGGGATTAACTACAATGAAACCTTTGCTCCTGTCGCCAAAATGAACTCCATTCACATTGTTCTTTCCCTTGCAGCCTTACATAACTGGGAATTCCATCAAATGGATGTCAAGTCTACCTTTTTACATGGTGATTTACATGAGGAATTTTACATGGAACAACCTCCTGGATATATTCAAGATAACTGTAGCCTTGTCTGTCTCCTTAAGAAATCATTATATGGCCTTAAGCAAGCTACTGGAGCTTGGTATGCTAAAATGGATAGCTTTCTCCTTGACACTAGTTTTTCTAGATGCCATCTTGACCCCAATGTCTATACCAAGAAAGTAGGAAACCATATCATCATACTTGTTCTTTATGTTGATGATCTTATCCTTACTGGTAGTGACCCTAATATTTTAACCCATGTGAAATCAAGTCTTAAGAAAAATTTTGAAATGTTAGACTAAGGACATTTGCATTATTTTCTTGGTCTCCAAGTCTTGCAAACTAAAGAAGGAATCTTTCTTTCCTAGTCTAAGTATGCTTGTGACCTTCTTCGTCGCTTTCACATGGAAGATTGTAAACCAGCCCCTTCTCCCTTCTAGTATGGAGTCAAACTTCCTACCACCGGTACTTCCCCTAAAGTAGATGCCACCTTGTATCGTAAGCTTGTTGGTAGTCTCTTATACTTGACTCATTCCCATCCTGACCTTTCCTTTGTTGTTGGTCGTGTTTCTCGTTATATGAAAACACCTCACGAAAGTCACTGGAAAGCAGCAAAAAGAATACTTCGATATATTCGAGGTACAATTCAGTTTGGGATTCATTACAGTACGGGGGGGACACCTTTGTTGGTTGGTTTCACTGATTCAGATTCGGCCGGTGATCCTGATGATCGAAAGTCTATTGCAGGTTATTTTTTCAGTCTAGGATATGGACCTGTCACTTTGGCTTGTAAGAAATAACAAGCTCTTTCTCTTTCTTCAGTAGAAGCAGAATATCGAGCCATGGTTAATGCTAGTCAAGAAGCTTTATGGCTTCAACAGATTCTTTCAGAGTTTGGATTCGAGTAGCAGCATCCTACTCCACTTTGGTGTGACAATCAAAGTGCCATCAAGCTTGCCAAAGATCCAGTTCTACATAAATGAAGCAAACACATTGAGCTACACATGCACTTCATCAGAAATATTGTTCATGATCGTGTTCTTAAAATGCTCTATTGCCCTACAGATGATCAAGTTGCGGACATCTTCACCAAGTCTCTTACAGAAGCGAAGTTTTCTAAACTTCGATCTATGTTAGGAGTTCGGGAATGTGTCATTAAGGGGGGATAGGCTCTAATGCCTCCTTCCTTCTCCTAATAGTGTCACTTTTGTAAATCCTTCAATCCTATCCCAAGTTGTTCATAAGGGGGGATGTTAGGATATTTAGACACTTAGGAGTTAGTTAAGATCAACTTGTGTAATATATCCATTAGGTAAAGCGTGTTTCTTTAGTATGCATTTGTAAATATTCCAATCCGACGGTCATGATATGTTCTAGACATAAAGTAATCCGATGGTTCAACTTCTCTTAGATCATACCTACCATTGATCCGTGGCTTAACACCCGATTGGTCCATGATCTCTATTTAAAGAGCATGGAGGGCCCTTGGCTAGTTGATCGATTATGAGAAGCTCATTTGTAACTTTTTTTCTTTTGAATAATAAATTTCTCCAAGTAGCTATTTGGCTAGGGCCATGGACTATTTCCCTCTCGAGGGTTTAACCACGTGACAAACATCGGTGTATTGATCTATGATCTGTTTGTGTGAAGCGGTTGCTCTAGGTGTTCGGTCTTTTGGGAGTACCCTGTGTACCCGAACAAAGAGAGCAAAGCACATTGCACAAGGTTTCATTTCATAAGAGAGTTGGTGAACAACAAATAAATTTGTTTAGAATTTTGCAGGTTTGAAGATCAACGTGTAGACATATTTACAAAACCATTGTCAACGGATACATTTCAGTATCTACGTAGTTATCTTGGAATGACAAGTTCTTCACAGTGAACCCTTTCATGCATAGAGAATGTTTAAGCTCTGAAACATTTTGTAAATTTTTGTTTTAAAGAAAATCTCCATCTGCTCATAATTAAGGGCAAGTGTTAAAAACATTAATTACTCACAGATCTGTATCATATCTCAGTCTACTCTGCCAGAGTCTATATCAGTTCTGTCTCTGTCAAACAATCTGACAAGAGTGAAGAGTCCACGATTCGGCAATGTAAACCAGTCAAATTAAATTTCTGAAACTAAATTGTTAGGTAGATAGTTATTATAGTCTTTATTGCTAAGTCAGTAGATTGGCGGAGAAGTAATTTCAGTTTGCCTATAAATAGAAGAAGATTGTAAATTAAGTTAGACACAAAGACACAATAGAGATAATTCTAAGAGAACTATGAGTAGAGAGTGAAGAGGATTGTGTCGAAGCTCAATATTTTTTGTGTTTAAATATGTCGAGAGACGAAGCTCTGTAAAAGGTTAAACATATCTGTAAATTTCAAGTTTGCATTTAGGACAATATAGTTCTTTGTTATGTCCTGACAAGTTATATATATTAAATAGTTTATGGTTGAATGTATGTTTATTTAGCCACACATTCTCTCAAGAGTTAATTGAGTCAATGTTGTTTACATTTATGATTTGAGTGAAAGATCAAAGAATCCATAAATTTCTCACCCAATAAAAGTTCCAGGTTTTACGGTAGATTGTTCGACACAGTTCTTCCTAAATGTTTGGTTATATGATTTTATAATTCTATCAAATTGTTGATTGCGTCGTTTTTTTACTTCATATTACTAGTGGGTGAAAAAAAATTGTAATTTCTTAAGTCTTTTATACTAAGAAATATCCTTTGTAATTTTCGACTAAAAACAAACCAGTCGAATAAGTGAGTTGAAGAAAAACTGTCGACTTAAACCGACAAGTTGTCAAAGTAAACTTGTTGAAGTTGTGAAACCGACAAATTATCAAAGTAAATCCTGTCGGTAAAAATGACAAGTAAGAACTTGTTGAGGTAAAAAAGTCGAGTCGAAATGTCTGACCATAGTGGAAGACTTCTCTTGTTGGAGTTAGACAAGTTTCACCCGACAAGTAGAAATAGAAAAAGAGGTTGGTGTGAAAATTGTATAACTGAACGGTAACTCAAGTTTGTCGACTCAATTTTTGCTAACCATGTCCCTCATGAACTGAAAGTTGTAGCAACTTAACAAAGTGGATGTGAAAGAAGATGGTGATTATGGAATGAAATTGCTATTCCCTCTCAGGGTCTCTATTGAAATAAAGACAACTTTCTACACACTTTCTCCTTAGAACCATGCTGCGGGTCAATCGGTTTTCCAAGGCAACTGAAGGAAAGATCTCTGCTGAAATAAAGAGATAATATATAGCTCTCCACACATGTATTTCTCTTTAAAAATGTGCAGCTAGTCTCGGAATGGGTCACCCAAGAAGACTGAAGGCAGATCACTTGTCCACTCAGCAGATTTTATTTTCATGTTAGACTAGAGATCGAAACCAATAAACCACAAATGAAAACAAAAAAAACCATATCCATAACCATGAACAAACAATTGAAAGCACTCATTTAATGATTTATACCTGGAAAACAAATTAGTAACACAATTCTAGTGATATTTTGTCGCACTACAGGTCTTGGAATAGCTCATGCAACTGGATTGAAGCTCATACAATCGTACTGAAGCTCCAATCAAACAAGTTTTATATTAAATGCACTTACATCAACTCATGTCAGAGTCAATCCCTTCACCATGTCAAGCATAAATTACAGAAACACATGGATGAAAGAAGTTTGTATAATATTTTGGAAGTTATATCTATACTTGATGGCGTTATCCATGGGTCGCACAATACTACATGTAGTGCACCACGTGTTGGGATTAATACGTTTAACACTTGTAGATCATTGCTGGCGAAGTCGATAACTTTTCCATGACGTCAAAATACACGGATCTGAATGGATTAACCGTCATCGTATGACTATATAGCCTAGTGGGATACTGCTAATAATTCATTAAAAAATACTTTAAACAACTCATTAAATAATTCATTACCATAAAATAAAATGCGACGATGATTGAAACCATCTCAACAATAAAGTTGTCAAACAATCATGAATCTTGTTAATCAGCTTCTTTAACTCTGAACTCCAAAATATGAGTACAATTGTCAAGCAATCATGAATACTTCAACTACAACTCCAAAATATGAGATATATACGCTATCGATGACATTGAAAATCATATATTATTTATTAATATTATATTTTAAAAATTCAAAAATATATATCACACTTTTAAAATAATCAACATTGCAACAAGGAATAAAGACCAACATCGCTACTCCATCCTCTTTCATCCTCTTGATTTTCCTGAAAAGAGACATGCAGAAACACTCCTTTGGAAAACCCACACCTCTATAATGCGAGAAGCGTATCCCCTAAACTCGTCATGTGTAACATTGTTAAATAACAATATGTTCCTAAAAATTTCACTTTTAGCAATCTCTGCTATCTGTCTCTCTACCAGATTATAGCTTGTGTCTGGATACCAGTTACATGCTATGCTATGTGTTTTTGTTGGGTATTTATTGCTTACATGTTATACCATACATTTTCGTTGCTTTTGTTGTTGTTTATACAACTAATATTATGTCAGGAGTCTATGGCACATGGAAATTTTTGCATACCACAGTACAAAATTTTGTATGCCACTTTTTTGTGGGGGTGTAAAATATCTTGTATGGTTATATCCTGGTATGTTAGGTAACAACTCTGCACATTAAAAGTTTAAATGGTCATATGTTGTTGGAATGGTCATAAATAGTTTGGGAAAATATTATAGTTCATTGTATTCAAATTTAATTACAAAAGTCAAAAAATTAATTCAAGGAAAGGAAGAACAAATGGAAGTAGGCTAATCTTGCAAAAAAAAAGTTAAATTTAGCTAAAATTTCAAGGGTATCGTGTATTCCATAGTTTTGCTTTCAAGGGTTTGCTCTAGATGTCAGAAAAATCGATCAATTGATCAAAGTTATATACAGACTCTAGAGTTGTACATAGATCACCAAATCCTAATAGTAGAAAAGATTACTACACGATTAACCTACAGTCAAGTAAAAAAAATCAGAGATAAATATGATGAAAAAGACGAGAGATAAACATTACGAAAATAATGAATCTTAAATGGTTTCTCCTGTGTTTGGCATATATATGTGTGGGTAGTGGGGGGCATATTCAAGAATATGAATATATTGAATTCTAGAAGACAAAGTCATTTTCAATGAATTATGGAATCGCACGAGACTATTTCTTTAATGAACTATGAAATCACAAGGGACTATTTCTTTATTTGTTGTATCAGAGAGATATTTCTGGCCTCTTTCGGGTTTAGTTTCTTCTGTCACTATAAAAACAGAGTCATTTGTTGAGAAATAGGCCAAACATACAGATATCTAGCAGCTGAAGATGGTGCTCTTACACTTGCAAATATCCCTTGAAGAGGAATTTGTTGAGGCAGTATGTGGTTGAATAATTATCATCAATTATTGAGCGAATTCAATTCAATTGAAACAT
The DNA here is from genome assembly GCA_001517045.1 of Pseudotsuga menziesii. NCBI lineage: Eukaryota > Viridiplantae > Streptophyta > Pinopsida > Pinales > Pinaceae > Pseudotsuga > Pseudotsuga menziesii. The sequence goes on from LPNX011109267.1 coordinate 39,089, forward strand.
TATTGAATTTTAATTGTTGGAGTCATTTACCCAACATGCACACTTATTTGGTCAATTGTCCTATTTACCCACTATCCTAAGTTTAATTGACTTACTTGGCATCAGATGAGCCTACTATGACATCAGCATGAGCACAACCATGCCCTCCTTCAATGAAGGAGGCCAACTAAGCCTTCTCCTTCATTCAGAGAGGCTAACTAGGCTTCCTCCTTCAAACAAGGAGCATTTTGTTTGGGTACACAGGGTACTCCGAACAGACCGAACACCTTGAGCAACTGCTTCACACAAATAGGTCATATATCAACACACCGATGTTTGTCACGTGGTTAAAACCCTCGAGAGGGAAACAGTCCACGGCCCCAACCAAATAGCTACTTGAAGCAATTTATTATGCAAAAGAAAGAAAGTTACATATGAGCTTCTCATAATCGATCAACTAGCCAAGGACCCTCTATGCTCTTTAAATAGAGATCATAGACCAATCGGGTGTTAAGCCATGGATCAATGGTAGGTATGATCTAAGAGAAGTTGAACTGTCGGATCACTCTATGTCTAGAACATATCGTAACCGTCGGATTATAATATTTACTAATGCATACTAAAGAAACACACTTTTACCTAACGGATATATTACACAAGTTGATCTTAACTAACTCCTAAGTGTCTAAATAATCTAACATCCCCCCTTAGGAACAACTTGGGATAGAATTGAAGGATTTAGGAGAAGGAAGGAGGAATTAGAGCCTATGCCCCCTTAAGGACACATTTTTGAACTCTTAACATAGATGAAAGTTTGGAAAACTTCGCTTCTGTAAGAGACTTGGTGAAGATGTCTACAACTTGATCATCTGTAGGGCAATAGAGCATTTCAAGAACATGATCATGAACAAGATTTCTAATGAAGTGCATGTGTAGCTCAATGTGTTTGTTGCATTGATGTAGAACTATATCTTTGGAAAGCTTGATGGCACTTTGATTGTCGCACCAAAGTGGAGTAGGCTACTGCTGCTCGAATCCAAACTCTGAAAGGATCTGTCGAAGCCATAAAGCTTCTTGACTGGCATTAATTGTGGCTTGATATTATGCTTCTGCTGAAGAAAGAGCAAGAGCTTGTTGTTTCTTACAATCCCAAGTGATAGGTCCAGATCCCAGACTGAAAATATAACCTGCAGTAGACTTTCGATCATCAGGATCGTCAGCCCAATCTGAATCAGTGAAACCAAACAACAAAGGTTCCCCCCCATGTACTATAATTAATCCCAAACTGAATTGTACCTCGAATATATCGAAGTATTCTTTTTGCTGCTTTCCAGTGACTTGCATGAGGAGTTTTCATATAACGGGCAATACGACCAATGGCAAAGGAAAGGTCAGGACTGGAATGAGTCAAGTATAAAAGACTACCAACAAGCTGACAAAACAAGGTGGCATCTACTTTAGGGGAAGTACAAGTGGCAAAAATTTTGACTCTACACTGGAAGGGAGACTTGGGTTGGTTTACAATCTTCCATGTGCAAGCGACGAAGAAGGTCACAAGCATACTTAGACTGGGAAAGACAGATTCCTTATTTGGTTTGCAATACTTGGAGACCAAGAAAATAATGCAAATGTCCTAAGTCTGACATTTCAAAAATTTTCTTAAGACTAGATTTCACATGGGTTATAAGTTTAGGGTCACTACCAGTAAGGATAAGATCATAAACATAAAGAACAAGTATGATGAGATGGTTTCCTACTTTCTTGGTATAGACATTGGGGTCAGAATGGCATCTAGAAAAACCTGTGTCAAGGAGAAAGCTATCATATTTTGGCATACTAAGCTCTAGGAGCTTGCTTAAGGCCATATAAGGATTTCTTAAGGAGACAGACAACGCTAGAGTTATCCTGAACATATCCAGGAGGTTGTTCCATGTAAATTTCCTCCTATAAATAACCATGTAAAAAGGCAGACTTGACATCCATTTGATGGACTTCCTAGTTATGTAAGACTGCAAGGGAAAGAACAAGGTGGATGGAATTCATTTTTGCGACAGGAGCAAAGGTTTCATTGTAGTCAATCCCTTCAAATTGGGAAAAACCTTTGGAAACTAACCTTGACTTAAGTCTTTCAACACTTTCATCTGACGCATACTTAGTTATGTGGACCCATTAACATATGACAAGTTTTCTTCGTTTTGGAAGAGGAACAAGATCCCAAGTATCGTTGGCCATTAAGGAATGATATTCTTCATCCATATCTGCATTCCAATTTGGATTTCCTTAAGCTTCTACAAAATTTTATGGATCATGATTCTCAAAAACTTTAGCCAAAAGAGAAGAGGCTCGCTGAAACTGAGAACGTGTTCGACGTTGATCTCTAGGATCACCGGCAAGATCACTAGCTACTTCACATGTTGAACGAACCCATTGAGGAAGTATTGGTGTTGGTGCAATTTGAGGAACATGAGAAAGTGGAGGTGGATTTTCATCCTCACTATCATCATCATAAACTAGAGTTGGAAACCTATCAAGGAAGTTGGAAGAGGAAGAAAAAGGCATAATCACCGAATCAGGCTCGTAGGACAATTATGGCACGCCCACCAAGTTAGGCTCGCAGGCCAAGAGATTTTCATCAAATTTAATATCTCTTCTAATGATAGTATCATGAGAATGTGGTTGAAGAAATCTATAACCTTTTACATCTTCTAAATATCCAACAAATATGCACTTTTCACTTTTAGGCTGCAATGCTTTCCGTTTTTCATCCGGAATGTGAGCCCATGCTTCACAACCAAACACACGAAAGTGACTTACATCTGGTTTAATTTTACTCCATGCTTCTTCCAGTGTTATACCATGTAAAACTTTAGTGGGTGTACGATTAACTATGTAATTTGCACAATTTATGGCCTCGGCCCAATATTGAAGACTTAGTCCCTTAGATTGGATCATACAATTAGCCATTTCTTTTAAAGTGTGGTTCTTCCGTTCAGCTACACCATTTTGTTGTGGTGTATATGGAACAGTGTGCTATTGTTGGATTCCTTGTTCAGTGCAGAAAGTAGTGAACTTGTTGTTAACATATTCTCCTCCATTGTCAAATATTAACTTAATAATTTGATGACCAGATTGTTTTTCAACAAGGGCCTTGTAGGCCAAGAACATGTTAAATACTTCGCTCTTAAGTTTTAGGAAGTAAACCCAAGTGCATCTGGGGTAGTCATCAATGAAATTTAAGAAATATTTGAAACCATAAAAGGAAGCAGATGGAAGAGGACCACACAAGTCACTATGCACAAGCTCCAAGGGAACCGACGCATGCCAAGAGGCACCTTTGTCAAAACTGTCCCGATGATGTTTTTCGAGTACACAACTGAAACAAATACCATCCTTGCAAGATATCATCAGAAGACCAGTCACCATATTGTCTTTACATAGTTGTTGCAGTGAGCAATAATTTAAGTGACCAAATCGCTCATGCCAAAGTTTGTTCAAGTTATCACTATGAGCAACAAAAACTGAAGGAAAAGGTGATGACCCAAAGTTGTTAAATTTGTACAACCTGGTAATATCATCAACAGTTCCAGTAGCAAGAATATTTTGAGTATTTTTAAAATCCTTGATTACAACTTGGTGAGGCGTAAACGTCATAGTTTTACCTTCACCCGAATGAGTAATTTGATAGAATGATAACAGATTGCAGGAAATTTTTGAAACACATAGTACATCACTGAAATTACCATTTTTTGCTGGAACTGTTCCAGATCCTACAACAGTTAGAGATCTATCATCACCAACAAATATTTGTTTGGTGTTACATTCATGCATAGTAGAAAAGATGGCTTGATCCTTAGCCATATGATAATATGCTCCAGAATCAATGAGCCATTCATTTGAAGTAGAAGAAGAAGATGCAGTATAAGAGTAACCAGAAGAACAAAGTGCATGTACATGAGAGTTATATTCTGAAGATGAATCTAGGCTGATGTGGTGCTTCTTCATTGTTTCTTCCAAGGATGCCATCTTCTTGAAACACTTAGATTCATCATGATTATCTTTCCCACAAAAATTGCAATGAGGCTTAGTCTTATTTCCTTTTGGATTGGATCCTTTGTCATTTTTTAAAGAAGGAGATGACTGAGAGGGTTTGGGACCTTTGTTGTTTGGCTTATTATTGAGAAAATTTTGTTTCTTCGGAGGCTTGGACTTTTGTTTCTGTTGGGACAATAAGGTTTTCCCAGATGTATATGCATTGTTAATTATTCCAAGATGAATGAGCTTATCTTGCTCTTTAATTAAGGAATCACAAAAGGATTCAAGACTAGGCTCTTGATAGCTAGCTGCAGTCAAGAATTCTTTCATGGAGTAGAATGTAGATACAAAAACAGAATATGTAGGTCCAAGTTTGGAAAGAATATGGTAAATACATTGTTTGTCTTCTTTCTTAATCTTGCATTCTGCACATAAGATTATAAGAGTTTTATACTTATATAAATAGTCTTGAATGCATGAAAAATCATTTTGATTCAAGGAAATCAACTCATCCTCAAGTTGATGACCTCGAATTTCATTGTGTTTACCAAACACGGATTCCAACTTTTCCACAGCTATATCAGGTTCAACAATTCTAGATATGTGGAATCGCAAATCAGTAGAGATTGACATCCTAATCAATCCATGAGCTTCATCACATCTATTTTCCCATTTAATTTTCTTATCATCATCAGTGGGTTTTGTTTATTTTCATGATTTTATCCTGAAAAGTCCCCTACTTTGCAGAACATCCTCCATACGAGATTTCCATGAGATATAGTTAGAACTTGTAAGTATAATATCACAAGGGGCAGCCATACTATAAAATAATGGCTGAAATAATAGAAACTAACTATTTGAATGTAAAGAGCTCAAAAAAATATGCGGTTTTAAAAAACACGGCACTGAAAACTGATTCTGGATGATGAAGTTATGCTTAATCAAAGAAAATGTTGAAGATGTCCCCAATAGTGACGTGGTAGATATTAACTTGACCCACTACAAAAAAAGAACCCCCCTCTTCCCAAGATCAATCTTTGACAATCACTTTACAATAAAGTTGTTTTTAAATGAATCACTTTTGTAGAATAAGTGATCTTCACTTTTACAATAATGTTACTTTTAAATAGTGCGGTAATAAATTAAAAGACTTAAGTGACTCACTTTTTATTTTATTTTATTTATGTGAGATGCACTTTTATAATAAAGTAACTTGAAAATTGAAATTGCATGCACTAAAAAGTAGCTTAATAAAACTTGAACTTAAGACCTATTAAGGAATAAAGCAACTTTGGACCAAGTGAGCTAAGTTTAAAAGGTACGTAAAAGAATGGAAAGAGAAAGGGTTTTTTTTGTTTAAACTCTTCTCTCTCGTTCTCCGTGCTTGCCTTTTTTCTGCAAATCACTAAAAAAACAAAAGACAAAAACAAAAAAACTTTTTCCACATAATGGAGTTAGATCTTGGTTAGCTTACCCGGAAAGTCTACGTTTTCAAGTTTTTTCATTGTTTTTTATTTTCTGTGATCGCACAAGGTGCACGACAAAGAGCATACATAGCCGAGAAGACAAGAAAAAAGAAACTTTCCTTTACTGTTTCTGATTCGCCGCGATCGCGCAAGGTGCACGACAAAGAGCATATGCAGCCAGGGAAGGAAACAATCCGAGACTACAACAGTAAAGATCTAATAATAAAAGTAATAAAATATGAGAGATTTAAAAATAAATAAAACAAATCCATCACTGTAACATTATACCTTCAGATTTGCCGAAATGGGTGTTTCTAGAACAAATGAAAAATAGTTTTCGATGAAATGAAAACTTTTTCTCAATGGAAACAGCACTATGGACGCAATGGAATAGCTTCTATAGGTCACAAATACACAGATAATCGAGAACCAGAAACCCTTTCAAATTTTCGGCAACATCGGTTCCAGATCTTGATCAAAACCGAAAGCGGCTCTTCATAAACGCTCGGATACCACGTTCAGGTACACAGGGTACTCCCAACAGAACAAACACCTTAAGCAACCACTTCACACAAATAGATCATAGATCAACACACTGATGTTTGTCACGTGGTTAAAACCCTCGAGAGGGAAACAGTCCATGGCCCCAGCCAAATAGCTACTTGGAGCAATTTATAATGCAAAAGAAAGAAAGTTACATATGAGCTTCTCATAATCGATCAACTAGCCAAGGACTCTCTATGCTCTTTAAATAGAAATCATCGACCAATTAGGTGTTAAGCCACGGATCAATGGTAGGTATGATCTAAGAGAAGTTGAACCATTGGATCACTCTATGTATAGAACATATCATGACCGTCGGATTAGAATATTTACAAATACATAGTAATGCATACTAAAGAAACACACTATTACCTAACGGATATATTACGCAAGTTGATCTTATCTAACTCCTAAGTGTCTAAATATACTAACAATTTCTAGGGTGATCTATGTGTCATAAATGCACTTAATTGCTAACCGATTGTTACAATCAGTTAATTTGAGTTGTGAAGGCACCTCCATTCATTATTTGATTATTTTTTGTCATTATTTATGAACTGGAGCCAACAATGGCGCCTACAACCACTTCTGATGACATGTGTCACTTCAATTAACTCCATCAAAGCTACTTGGAGTTATGGATGTGCTACCTCCTTCAGTTGGACATGCAGTTACATGTGATGAGTCACTTTCAGTTAGACTCGTTCATCTATTGCGCTCCTATTCAGTTAGGAATTAGTGTGAGAGTCAGTTATTGATTAGCTCAGTGGTTAACTATGTGTGCCGATTGTGGCTGACATTCAGGTAAGGTACACACATCCATGCAATTCGAATGACCTCCTTGAGTATTCAAATTGTCTTGAAATTCATGCACCTTGCATGACCATTGTATTGTACTATGATTATTTTATTGATCATACAGAGTTGCAACATTCTATTGTAGCACCATTATGCTGTTTTCATGCCTAATTATCTGAAATCTCTTATGAGACTGTGTTTTAGTCCCCAGATTATTGTGACAAATTAATATGGTATCATAGCTTACGGTGGGACGAAGCTCATTCTCTTCAAAAACATGGTTTTTTATGGATCTTGCATGAAAATTTGAGAAAAAGCTCAAATTCTAGCACTGCACCAGAAGCAGAAGGTTTACCACTTAATACCCCAAGTTAAGGAGTTGTTGATCAATCTTGCTTAATCAATTATGTTGGGTGTGATGAAAACCTGAAATATGCAGGCTGTTCGACCTTACGGTGAATTTATTGTTTTGATTTGCAGGTTTTACAGGCTCACTACATTCGCTACAACACTTTGATATGGCTTCTTTTGTAGATATTTTGACTCCGTTCAATTTCCATCTATGGAAAGGAAACATGGATATCCAGCTACATTCCAGAGGACTCTACCGGGTCACTATGGACACAGAAGAAGAGCCTACTCATGTTATAGACAAGGCTAGATTTTTGAATAAGACAGATGAAG
>LPNX011109269.1:0-27151 GCA_001517045.1 Pseudotsuga menziesii
TTATGTGCTCTGTCTTTCTTCTAGTGATCTTGGTTTTACAACTACCAATTTCTAACATGTTAGTTGGTAGTTGTAACGCAGTTGTAGAAGCCATTGTCGAAAACTAGGGCTTGACATTCTGAGGCCTCCCCTCACAAAAAATGAGAAAAAATGACTTCAAAACTACGCCCAAGGGAAGGCGCATTTATTGATAATGGAAAAATCCAATTCTGAAAGTTTCATTTTTGACCCAATTTCGGTGCATTATTTTGGCTCGATCTTATCTCCTCTCAACTCGACTCGATAAGGCACATTAACCTTTGGCTTCAGTTTCACAAGATTCCAAGCTTCATTTTTTACCTAGCACCCACTAGGGTTTCTAGTTCAAATCTGTAGGGAGGATGATCGAAATGAAGGTTGAAGATCATCTTGATGGAGCCACAAACTTCATCTCTTGGAAGTCTAGAGTAATCATCTTGGAAGAAATTGATTTCTTTAAGCTTGTCAATGACAAGGTTCCAAAACCAAACGCTGAAGAAGACAAGTCTCATTGGAGGAAGAGTGATGCGAGAGCAAGAAGAATCTTGGTAGACTCAATCAGCGATGATTTGGTCCCTTAAATCTCGCAAAACAAGACGACTAGAGAGATGTTCAAAACCCTAAAGGAATGATGATTTTTAATGGCCAAGCCTGACATGTATGGGCAACGACGTTCATTATACACCCTTAGTGGTCGGTGGTGAGCCACCACAATGTTCGTGGGCGCCCACTAACACCTTGGTGATCCACCGTCGACTACTGAGGGTGTATAATGGAAGGCATTTTAAGGTTGTCGAGTATAGAAGTCAGGCTTGGCCACTGACACTATTGTGGCACAATCGACCTATGAGGGTTTACGACGAATGGCATTTGAAGACCATTGAGAGTAGAATTTAGGCTCGGTCAACATTGATTTGGATATATATCGTTCTCTGTTGAAAGGTCTGAGCTCGAGGTAGACAATAATGTTGTATTGTCTATGGTTGGGAGGTGATAGATCATCACTACGTTGAAACGAGCTACACCCCCAGTTTGTTTATGTGCTGTCTTTCTTCTAATGATCTTGGTTTTACAACTGCCAATTTCTAACATGGTATCAAAGCAGTTCTACAAGCCATTGTCGAAAGCTAGGGCTTGACATTCTGAGGCCTCCCCTCACCAATCCAGGAGAAAAAGTGACTTGGAAACCTCGCCCAAGGGAAGGCGCATTGATGAAGGAAAAATTAAGTGTTGAGACTGAAGAAGAAAAGTCTCATTGGAGGAAGAGTGATGCGAGAGCAAGAAGAATCTTGGTAGACTCAGTCAGGGATCATATGGTTCCTCAAATCTCACAAAAGAAGACGACTACGAAGATGTTCAAAACCCTAATGGAATGATTATTGTTAATGGCCAAGCCTGACTTGTATGGGCGACGACGTTCAAATGCCTTCCATTATACACCCTTAGTGGTCGGTGGTGGACCACGAAGGTATTAGTGGGCGCCCACTAAGCCACAAACTAAATCTCTTGGAGTCTAGAGTTCTCATATTGGAAGAAAATGATCTCTTAAAGCTTGTCAATGAGAAGGTTTCAGAACCAGACACTGAAGAAGACAAGTCTCATTAGAGGAAGAGTAATATGAGAGCAAGAAGAATCTTGTTAGACTCAGTCAGGGATCATTTGGTTCCTCAAATCTCACAAAAGAAGACGACTAGGAAGATGTTCAAAACCCTAATAGAATGATGATTGTTAATGGCCAAGCCTGACTTGTATGGGTGACGACGTTCAAATGCCGTTCATTATACACCCTCAGTGGTCGGTGGTGAACCACCACAGTGTTAGTGGGCGCCCACTGACACCTTGGTGGTCCACCACCGACCACTGAGGGTGTATAATAGAAAGAATTTGAACTTCGTCACCCATACAAGTCAGGCTTGGCCATTAACAATCATCATTCCTTTAGGGATTTGAACATCTTCATAGTCGTCTTCTTTTGCGAGATTTGAGGAACCAAATGATCCTTGACTGAGTCAACCAAGATTCTTCTTGCTCTCGCATAACTCTTCTTCCAATGAGACTTGTCTTCATCAGCACCTGCTTCTGGAAACTTCTCATTGACAAGCTTTAAGAGATCATTTTCGTCCAAGATGAGAACTCTAGACTTCCAAGAGATGAAGTTTGTGGCTCAATCAAGATGATCTTCAACCTTCATTCCAATCATCTTGCCTGCAGATTTGAACTAGAAACCCTAGTAGGAGCTAGGTCAAAAATGAAGTTTGAAATCTTGTGAAACTGAATCCACAGGTTAATGTGCCTTATCAAGGCGAGTTGAGAGGAGATAAGATCAAGCCAAAACTATGGACCAAAACTGGGTCAAAAATGAAACCTCTCAGAATTGAAGTTTTCCTTCATCAATAGATGCGCCTTCCCTTGGGCAAAGTTTCCAAGTCCCTTTTTCTCCTCGATCGATAAAGGAAGGCCTCAGAATGTCAAGCCCTAGCTTTGGACAATGGCTTCTAGAAACGGTTTGATACCATGTTAGAAATTAGCAGTTGTAAAACAAAGATCACTAGAAGAAAGACGGAGCACATAAACAAACTGGGTGTGGAGCTCGTTTAACCACGGTGATGATCTATCACCTCCCAACAATAGACAATACAACACTATTGTATTCCCCGAGCTCAGTCCTTTCAATAGAGAACGATGTACATCCAAATAGATGTTGACCGAGCCTAAATTCTACACCCAATGGCCTTTAAATGACATACGTCATACACCCTTGTTTGTCGATTGTGTGCCACAATAGTGTCAGTAACCAAGCCTGACTTCTATCATCGGCGGACTTAAAATGCCTTCCATTATACACCCTCAATGGTCAATGGTGGACCACCAAGGTGTTAGTGGGCGCCCACTAACATTGTGGTGGTCCAACACCGACCACTAAGGGTGTATAATGAACGGCATTTGAACGTCGTCGCCCACACAAGTCAAGCTTAGCCATTAACAATCATCATTTCATTAGCGTTTTGAACATCTTCCTAGTCTTCTTTTGCAAGATATGAGAAACCAAATGATCCCTGACTGTGTCTACCAAGATTCTTCTTACTCTGGAATCACTCTTCTTTCAATGAGACTTGTCTTTTTCAGTGTCTGGTTCTCGAACATTCTCATTGACAAGCTTTAAGAGATCTTTTTCTTCCAAGATGAGAACTCTAGACTTCCAAGAGATGAATTTTTTGGCTCTATCAAGATGATCTTCAAGCTTCAGTCTAATCATTATATTTGAACTAGAAACACTAGTAGGAGCTAGGTCACAAATGAGGTTTGAAATCTTGTGAAACTGAATCCAAAGGTTAATGTGTCTTATCAAGGCTAGTTGAGAGGAGATAAGATCGAGCCAAAACTATGGACCGAAATTGGGTAAAAAATGAAACTGCTCAGAACTAGACTTTTCCTTCATCAATAGACGCGCCTTCCCTTGGGCAAAGTTTCCAAGTCACTTTTTCTCTTATATTGGTGAGGGGAGGCCTCATAATGTCAAGCCCTAGCTTTCGAAAATGGCTTCTAGAACTGCTTTGATACCATATTAGAAATTGGCAGTTGTAAAACCAAGATCACTAGAAGAAAGACAGAGCACATAAACAAACTGGGTGTGGAGCTCGTTTAACCACGGTGATAATCTATCACCTCCCAACCATAGACAATACAACACTATTGTCTCCCCCGAGCTCAGACGTTTCAATAGAGAACGTTGTACATCCAAAGGGATGTTGACCGAGCCTAAATTCTGCTCCCAATGGCCTTTAAATGTCATTCGTCATACACCGTTGTAGGTCGATTGTGGGACACAATAGTGTCAGTGGCCAAGCCTGACTTCTATCCCCGACGGACTTAAAATGCCTTCCATTATACACCCTCAGTTGTCGATGCTGAACCACCAAGGTGTTAGTGGGCGCCCACCAACACTGTGGTGGTCCACCAACGACCACTAAGGGTGTATAATGAACGGCATTTGAACGTCGTCGCCCATACAAGTCAGGTTTGGCCATTAACAATCATCATTCCTATAGGGTTTTGAACATCTTCCTGGTCGTCTTATTTTGTGAGATTTGAGGAACCAAATGATCCCTGACTAAGTCTACCAAGATTCTTCTTGCTCTGGCATCACTCCTCCTCCAATGAGACTTGTCTTCTTCAGCGACTGGTTCTGGAACCTTCTCATTGACAAACTTTAAGAGATCATAGACTTACAAGAGATGAAGTTTATGGCTCCATCGTGATGCTTTTCAACCTTCATTCCAATCATCTTGTCGGCAAATTTGAACTAGAAACCCTAGTAGGAGCTAGGTCAAAAATGAAGTTTGGAATCATGTGAAACTGAATCCAAAGGTTAATGTGCTTTATCAAAGCGAGTTGAGAGGAGATAAGATCGAGCCAAAACTATGGACCGAAATTGGGTCAAAAATGAAACTTCTCAGAACTAGACTTTTGCTTCATTAATAGACGCACCTTCCCTTGGGCAAAGTTTCCAAGTCACTTTTTCTCCTAGATTGGTGAGAGGAGGCCTCAGAATTTCAAGCCCTAGCATTCAACAATGGCTACTAAAACTGCTTTGATACCATGTTAGAAATCGACAGTTGTAAAACCAAGATCTTTAGAAGAAAGACAAAGCACATAAACAAACTGGGTGTGAAGCTCGTTTAAACACGGTGATGATCTATCACCTCCCAACCATAGACAATACAACACTATTGTCTCCCCCGAGCTCATACATTTTAGTAGAGAACGATGTACATCCAAATGGATGTTGATCGAGCCTAAATTGTACTCCTAATGGCCTTTAAATGTCATTCGTCGTACACCCTTGTAGGTCGATTGTGGGCCACAATAGTGTCAGTGGCCAAGCATGACTTCTATCCCCGAAGGCCTTAACATGCCTTCCATTATACATCCTCAGTGGTCGGTGGTGAACCACCAAGGTGTTATTGGGCGCCCACTAACACTGTGGTGGTCCACCACCAACCACTAAGGGTGTATAATGAATGGGATTTGAACGTCGTCCTCCATACAAGTCAGGCTTAGCCATTAACAATCATAATTATTTTAGGGTTTTGAACATCTTCCTAGACGTCTTCTTTTGTGAGATTTGAGGAACCAAATAATCCATGACTGAGTCTAACAAGATTCTTCTTGCTCTGGCATCACTCTTCCTCTAATGAGACTTGTCATCTTCAGCGTCTGGTTCTGGAACCTTCTCATTGACAAGTTTTAATAGATCATTTTCTTCCAAGATGAGAACTCTAGACTCCAAGAGATGAAGTTTGTGGCTCCATCAAGATGATCTTCAGCCTTCAATCCAATCATCCTGCCTACAGATTTGAAACAGAAACCCTCGTAGGAGCTAGGTCAAAAATGAAGTTTAGAATCTTGTGAAACTGAATCCAAAGGTTAACGTGCCTGACCAAGGTGAGTTGAGAGGAGATAAGATTGAGTCAACACTATGGACCAAAATTGGGTCAAAAATGAAACTTCTCAGAACTGTCCTGCTTGCATGGTGTCACCTCAAAAAGTGAAAGCACTTGGCATGTGGATACCCCTGCCCCCTGGGGTAACATGGTGGTAACACACCCATTTCTGTGCAAGGTGTTGAACGACTGATGTAATCACTTCATGAGCTTTTTACAGTGATCTCTGTGGGCGCCCATGTCCAAATGGAAGGTAACCGGTTCCTCAAATCTCGCAAAAGAAGACGACTAGTAAGATGTTCAAAACCCTAAAGGAATGGTGATTGTTACTGGCCAAGCCTGACTTTTATGGGCGACGATGTTCAAATGCCATCCTGACTGTGGGCCACAATAGTTTCAGTGGCCAAGCCTAACTTCTATCCCCGACGGCCTTAAAATGCCTTCCATTATACACCCTCAGTGCTCAGTGGTGGACCACCACAGTGTTAGTGGGCGCCCACTAACACCTTGGTGGTCCACCAATGAGCATTGAGGGTGTATAATGGAAGGCATTTTAAGGCCATCGGGGATAGAAATCAGGCTTGGCCACTGAAACTATTGTGGCCCACAATTGACCTACAAGGGTGTATGACGAATGGAATTTAAATGCCATTGGGAGTAGAATTTAGACTCGGTCAACATCCATTTGGATGTACATCGTTCTCTATTGAAAGGTCTAAGCTCGAGGGAGACAATAGTGTTGTATTGTCTATGGTTGGGAGGTGATAGATCATCACCGTGGTTAAACGAGCTCCACACCCAGTTTGTTTATGTGCTCTGTCTTTCTTCTAGTGATCTTGTTTTTACAACTGCCAATTTTTAACATGGTATCAAAGCAGTTCTAGAAGCCATTGTCGAAAGATAGGGCTTGACATCATGAAGGCTCCCCTCACCAATACAGGAGATAAAGTGACTTGGAAACTTCGCCCAAGGGAAGACGCATCTATTGATGAAAAAGTGACTTGAGAACATCGCCCAATAGAGGAACCATATGATGAAGGCCCATCTATTGATGCAAAGTGACTTGAGAACATTGCCCAACGGAAGGCGCATCTATTGATGAAGGAAAAATCCAGTTCTAAGAAGTTTCATTTTTGACCCAATTTTGGTCCATAGTTTTGGCTCGATCTTATCTCCTCTCAACTCGCCTTGATACGACACATTAACCTTTGGATTCAATTTCACAAGATTCCAAACTTCATTTTTGACCTAGCTCCTAGTAGGGTTTCTAGTTGAAATTTGCAGGCAAGATTATTGGAATGAAGGTTGAAGATCATATTAATGGAGCCACAAACTTCATCTCTTGGAGTCTAGATTTCTCATCTTGGAAGAAAATGATATCTTAAAGCTTGTCAATGAGAAGGTTTCAGAACCAGACGCTGAAGAAAACAAGTCTCATTAGAGGAATAGTAATACGAGAGCAAGAAAAATCTTGGTAGACTCAATCAGGGATCATATGGTTTTTCAAATCTCGCAAAAGAAGACGACTAGGGAGATGTTCAAAACCCTAAAGGAATGATGATTTTTAATGGCCAAGCCTGACTTGTATGGGCAACGACGTTCATTATACACCCTTAGTGGTCGGTGGTGAGCCACCACAATGTTAGTGGGCACCCACTAACACCTTGGTGATCCACCGTCGACCACTGAGGGTGTATAACGAAAGGCATTTTAAGGCTGTCGGGGATAGAAGTCAGGCTTGGCCACTGACACTATTGTGGCACAATCGACCTATAAGGGTTTATGACGAATAGCATTTAAAGGCCACTGAGAGTAGAATTTAGGCTCGGTCAACATCGATTTGGATGTACATCGTTCTCTATTGAAAGGTCTGAGCTCTAGGTAGACAATAATATTGTATTGTCTATGGTTGGGAGGTGATAGATCATCACTACATTGAAACGAGCTACACACCCAGTTTGTTTAGGTGCTATCTTTCTTCTAATGATCTTGGTTTTACAACTGTCAATTTCTAACATGGTATCAAAGCAGTTCTACAAGCCATTGTCAAAAGCTAGGGCTTGACATTCTGAGGCCTCCCCTCACCAATCCAAGAGAAAAAGTGATTTGGAAACTTCGCCCAAGGGAATGCGCATTGATGAAGGAAAAATCAAGTGTTGAGGCTGAAGAAGAAAAGTATCATTAGAGGAAGAGAGATGCGAGAGCAAGAAGAATCTTGTTAGACTCAGTCAGGGATCATTTGGTTCCTCAAATCTCATAAAAGAAGACGACTACGAAGATGTTCAAAACCCTAATGGAATGATGATTGTTAATGGACAAGCCTGAGTTGTATGGGCGACGACGTTCAAATGCCTTCCATTATACACCCTCAGTGGTCGGTGGTGGACCACGAAGGTGTTAGTGGACGCCCACTAACACTGTGGTGGTCCACCACCGACCACTGAGGGTGTATAATGAACGGCATTTGAACATTGTCGCCCATACAAGTCAGGCTTGGCCATTAACAATCACGATTCCATTAGGGTTTTGAACATCTTCCTAGTCGTCTTCTTTTGTAAGATTTGAGGAACCAAATGATCCCTGACTGAGTCTAACAAGATTCTTCTTGCTCTCGCATCACTCTTCCTCCAATGAGACTTGTCTTCTTCAGCCTCAACACTTGATTTTTCCTTCATCAATGCGCCTTCCCTTGGGCGAGGTTTCCAAGTCACTTTTTCTCCTGGATTGGTGATGGGAGGCCTCAAAATGTCAAGCCCTAGCTTTCGACAATGGCTTGTAGAACTGCTTTGATACCATGTTAGAAATTGGCAGTTGTAAAACCAAGATCATTACAAGAAAGACAACACATAAACAAACTGGGTGTGTAGCTCGTTTCAACGTAGTGATGATCTATCACCTCCCAACCATAGACAATACAACATTATTGTCTACCTCGAGCTCAGACCTTTCAAATGGCTTGTAGAACTGCTTTGATACCATGTTAGAAATTGGCAGTTGTAAAACCAAGATCATTAAAAGAAAGACAACACATAAACAAACTGGGTGTGTAGCTCGTTTCAACGTAGTGATGATCTATCACCTCCCAACCATAGACAATACAACATTATTGTCTACCTCGAGCTCAGACCTTTCAATAGAGAACGATGTACATCCAAATCGATGTTGACCGATCCTAAATTCTACTCTCGGTGGCCTTTAAATGCCATTCGTCATAAACCCTTATAGGTCGATTGTGCCACAATAGTGTCAGTGGCCAAGCCCAACTTCTATCCCCGACAGCCTTAAAATGCCTTCCATTATACACCCTCAGTGGTCGACGATGGATCACCAAGGTGTTAGTGGGCGCCCACTAACATTGTGGTGGTTCACCACAGACCACTAAGGGTGTATAATGAACGGCATTTGAACGTCGTTGCCCATACAAGTCAGGATTGGCCATTAAAAATCATCATTGCTTTAGGGTTTTGAACATCTCCTTAGTCGTCTTCTTTTGCGAGATTTGAGGAACCAAATCATCCCTGATTGAGTCTACCAAGATTCTTCTTGCTCTCACATCACTCTTCCTCCAATGAGACTTGTCTTCTTCAGCGTTTGGTTTTGGAACCTTCTCATTGACAAACTTTAAGAAATCAATTTCTTCCAAGATGAGAACTCTAGACTTCCAAGAGATGAAGTTTGTGGCTCCGTCAAGATAATATTCAACCTTCATTCCGATCATCCTCCCTACAGATTTGAACTAGAAACTCTAGTAGGAGCTAGGTCAAAAATGAAGCTTGGAATCTTGTGAAACTGAAGCCAAGGTTTAATGTGCCTTATCAGGTCGAGTTGAGAGGAGATAAGATCGAGCCAAAACAATACACTGAAATTGGGTTAAAAATGAAACTTTCAGAACTGGATTTTTCCATTATCAATAAATGCGCCTTCCCTGGGGCGTAGTTTTGAAGTCACTTTTTCTCGTTTTTTGTGAGGGGAGGCCTCAGAATGTCAAGCCCTAGCTTTCGACAATGGCTTCTAAAACTGCGTTGATAACATGTTAGAAATTGGCAGTTGTAAAACCAAGATCACTAGAAGAAAGACAGAGCACATAAACAAACTGGGTGTGGAGCTCATTTAACCACGGTGATAATCTATCACCTCCCAACCATAGACAATACAACACTATTGTCTCCCCCGAGCTCAGACCTTTCAATAGAGAACGATGTACATCCAAACGGATGTTGACAGAGCCTAAATTCTACTCCCAATGGCTATTAAATGCCATTCGTCATACACCCTTGTAGGTCGATTGTGGGCCACAATAGTGTCAGTCGCCAAGCCTGACTTCTATCCCCGACGGCCTTAAAATGCCTTCCATTATACACCCTCAGTTGTCGGTGGTGGACCACCAAGGTGTTAGTGGGCGCCCACTAGCACTGTGGTGGTCCACCAGCGACCACTAAGGGTGTATAATGAACGGCATTTGAACGTCGTCGCCCATACAAGTCAGGCTTGGCCATTAAGAATCATCATTACTTTAGGGTTTTGAACATCTTCCTAGTCGTCTTTTTTCGCGAGATTTGAGGAACCAAATGATCCCTGACTGAGTCTACCAAGATTTTTCTTGCTCTCGCATAACTGTTCTTCCAATGAGACTTGTCTTCATCAGCGCTTGCTTCTGGAAACTTCTCATTGACAACCTTTAAGAGATCATTTTCGTCCAAGATGAGAACTCTAGACTTCCAAGAGATGAAGTTTGTGGCTCCATCAAGATGATCTTCAACCTTCATTCCAATCATCTTGCCTGCAGATTTGAACTAAAAACCCTAGTAGGAGCTAGGTCAAAAATGAAGTTTGAAATCTTGTGAAACTGAATCCAAAGGTTAATGTGCCTTATCAAGGCGAGTTGAGAGGAGATAAGATCAAGCCAAAACTATGCACCGAAATTGGGTCAAAAATGAAACCTCTCAGAACTAAAGTTTTCCTTCATCAATAGATGCCCCTTCCCTTGGGTAAAGTTTCCAAGTCCCTTTTTCTCCTCGATTGATGAGGTGAGGCCTCAGAATGTCAAGCCCTAGCTTTGGACAATGGCTTCTAGAAACGGTTTGATACCATGTTAGAAATTGGCAGTTGTAAAACCAAGATCACTAGAAGAAAGACAAAGCACATAAACAAACTGGGTGTGGAGCTCGTTTAACCACGGTGATGATCTATCACCTCCCAACAATAGACAATACAACACTATTGTATTCCCCGAGCTCAGTCCTTTTAATAGAGAACGATGTACATCCAAATGGATGTTGACCGAGCCTAAATTCTACACCCAATGGCCTTTAAATGTCATACGTCGTACACCCTTGTTTGTCGATTGTGGGTCACAATAATGTCAGTAACCAAGCCTGACTTCTATCATCAACGGACTTAAAATTCCTTCCATTATACACCCTCAATGGTCGGTGGTGGACCACCAAGGTGTTAGTGGGCGCCCACTAACATTGTGGTGGTCCAACACGACCACTAAGGGTGTATAATGAACGGCATTTGAACGTCGTCGCCCACACAAGTCAGGCTTAGCCATTAACAATCATCATTTCGTTAGCGTTTTGAACATCTTTCTAGTCGTCTTCTTTTGCAAGATATGAGAAACCAAATGATCCCTGACTGTGTCTACCAAGATACTTCTTACTCTGGAATCACTCTTCTTTCAATGAGACTTTTCTTTTTCAGCGTCTGGTTCTCGAACCTTCTCATTGACAAGCTTTAAGAGATATTTTTCTTCCAAGATGAGAACTCTAGACTTCCAAGAGATGAAGTTTTTGGCTCTATCAAGATGATCTTCAAGATTCAGTCTAATCATCATCCCTGCAGATTTGAAATAGAAACCCTAGTAGGAGCTAGGTCAAAAATGAAGTTTGGAATCTTGTGAAACTGAATCCAAAGGTTAGTGTGTCTTATCAAGACTAGTTCAGAGGAGATAAGATCGAGCCAAAACTATGGACCGAAATTGGGTAAAAAATGAAACTTCTCAGAACTAGACTTTTTCTTCATCAATAGACGTGCCTTCCCTTGGGCGAAGTTTCCAAGTCACTTTTTCTCCTGTATTGGTGAGGGGAGGCCTCATAATGTCAAGCCCTAGCTTTCGAAAATGGCTTCTAGAACTACTTTGATACCATATTAGAAATTGGCAGTTGTAAAACCAAGATCACTAGAAGAAATACAGAGCACATAAACAAACTGGGTGTGGAGCTCGTTTAACCACGGTGATAATCTATCACCTCCCAACCATAGACAATACAACACTATTGTCTCCCCCGAGCTCAGACGTTTCAATAGAGAACGATGTACATCCAAAGGGATGTTGACCGAGCCTAAATTCTGCTCCCAATGGCCTTTAAATGTCATTCGTCATACACCGTTGTAGGTCGATTGTGGGCCACAATAGTGTCAGTGGCCAAGCCTGACTTCTATCCCCGACGGCCTTAAAATGCCTTCCATTATACACCCTCAGTTGTTGATGCTGGACCACCAAGGTGTTATTGGGCGCCCACCAACACTGTGGTGGTCCACCAGCGACCACTAAGGGTGTATAATGAATGGCATTTGAACGTCGTCTCCCATACAAGTCAGGTTTGGCCATTAACAATCATCATTCCTTTAGGGTTTTGAACATCTTCCTGGTCGTCTTATTTTGCGAGATTTGAGGAATCAAATGATCCCTGACTAAGTCTACCAAGATTCTTCTTGCTCTAGCATCACTCCTCCTCCAATGAGACCTGTCTTCTTCAGCGACTGGTTCTGGAACCTTCTCATTGACAAACTTTAAGAGATCATTTTATTCCAAGATGAAAACTATAGACTTCGAAGAGATGGAGTTTATGGCTCCATCATGATGCTTTTCAACCTTCATTCCAATCATCTTGTCGGCAAATTTGAACTAGAAACCCTAGTAGGAGCTAGGTCAAAAATAAATTTTGGAATCATGTGAAACTGAATCCAAAGGTTAATGTGTTTTATCAAAGCGAGTTGAGAGGAGATAAGATCGATCCAAAACTATGGATCGATATTGGGTCAAAAATGAAACTTCTCAGAACTAGACTTTTCCTTTATTAATAGACACACCTTCACTTGGGCAAAGTTTCCAAGTCACTTTTACTCTTAGATTGGTGAGAGGAGGCCTCAGAATGTCCAGCCCTAGCATTCAACAATGGCTTCTAGAACTACTTTGATACCATGTTAGAAATCGACAGTTGTACAACCAAGATCTCTAGAACAAAGACAGAGCACATAAACAAACTGGGTGTGGAACTTGTTTAACCACGGTGATGATTTATCACCTCCCAACCATAGACAATACAACACTATTGTCTCCCTCGAGCTCAGATATTTTAATAGAGAACGATGTACATCCAAATGGATGTTGATCGAGCCTAAATTGTACTCCTAATGGCCTTTAAATGTCATTCGTCGTACACCCTTGTAGGTCGATTATGGGCCACAATAGTGTCAGTGGCCAAGCCTGACTTCTATCCCCGACGGCCTTAACATGGCTTCCATTATACACCCTCAGTGGTCGGTGGTGAACCACCAAGGTGTTAGTGGGCGCCCACTAACACTGTGGTGGTCCACCACCGACCACTAAGGGTGTATAACGAATGGCATTTGAACGTCATCGTCCATACAAGTCAGGCTTAGCCATTAACAATCATAATTCTTTTAGGGTTTTGAACATCTTCCTAAACGTCTTCTTTTGTGATATTTGAGGAACCAAATGATCCCTGACTGAGTCTAACAAGATTCTTTTTGCTCTGGCATCACTCTTCCTCTAATGAGACTTGTCATCTTCAGCGTCTGGTTCTGGAACCTTCTCATTGACAAGTTTTAATAGATCATTTTCTTCCAAGATGAGAACTCTAGACTCCAAGAGATGAAGTTTGTGGCTCCATCAAGATGATCTTCAGCCTTCAATCCGATCATCCTGCCTACAGATTTGAAACAGAAACCCTCGTAGGAGCTAGGTCAAAAATGAAGTTTGGAATCTTGTGAAACTAAATCCAAAGGTTAACGTGCCTGATCAAGGCGAGTTGAGAGGAGATAAGATTGAGCCAACACTATGGACCGAAATTGGGTCAAAAATGAAACTTCTCAGAACTATCCTGCCTGCATGGTGTCACCTCAAAAAGTGAAAGCACTTGGCATGTGGATACCTCTGCCCCCTGGGGTAACATGGTGGTTACACACCCATTTCTGTGCAAGGTGTTGAACGACTGATGTAATCACTTCATGAGTTTTTTACAGTGATCTCTGTGGGTTCCCATGTCATAATGGAAGGTAACCGGTTCCTCAAATCTCGCCAAAGAAGACGACTAGTAAGATGTTCAAAACCCTAAAGGAATGATGATTGTTAATGGCCAAGCCTGACTTCTATCCCCGACGGCTTTAAAAATGCCTTCCATTATACACCCTCAATGCTCAGTGGTGGACCACCACAGTGTTAGTGGGCGCCCACTAACACCTTGGTGGTCCACCACTGAGCACTGAGGGTGTATAATGGAAGGCATTTTAAGGGCGTCAAGGATAGAAATGAGGCTTGGCCACTGAAACTATTGTGTCCCACAATCGACCTACAAGGGTGTATGACGAATGGAATTTAAAGGCCATTGGGAGTAGAATTTAAGCTCGGTCAACATCCATTTGGATGTACATCGTTCTCTATTGAAAGGTCTAAGCTCGAGGGAGACAATAGTGTTGTATTGTCTATGGTTGGGAGGTGATAGATCATCACCGTGGTTAAACGAGCTCCACACCCAGTTTGTTGATGTGCTCTGTCTTTCTTCTAGTGATCTTGTTTTTACAACTGCCAATTTTTAACATGGTATCAAAGCAGTTCTAGAAGCCATTGTCGAAAGATAGGGCTTGACATCACCCACTAACACCTTGGTGGTCCACCACTGAGCACTGAGGGTGTATAATGGAAGGCATTTTAAGGCCGTCGAGGATAGAAATGAGGCTTGGCCACTGAAACTATTGTGGCCCACAATCGACCTACAAGGGTGTATGACGAATGGAATTTAAAGGCCATTGGGAGTAGAATTTAAGCTCGGTCAACATCCATTTGGGTGTACATCGTTCTCTATTGAAAGGTCTAAGCTCGAGGGAGACAATAGTGTTGTATTGTCTATGGTTGGGAGGTGATAGATCATCACCGTGGTTAAACGAGCTCCACACGCAGTTTGTTTATGTGCTCTGTCTTTCTTCTAGTGATCTTGTTTTTACAACTACCAATTTTTAACATGGTATCAAAGCAGTTCTAGAAGCCATTGTCGAAAGATAGGGCTTGACATCATGAGGGCTCCCCTCACCAATACAGAAGATAAAGTGACTTGGAAACTTCGCCCAAGGGAAGACGCATCTATTGATGAAAAAGTGACTTGAGAACATCGCCCAATAGAGGAACCATATGATGAAGGCCCATCTATTGATGAAAAAGTGACTTGAGAACATCGCCCAACGGAAGGCGCATCTATTGATGAAGGAAAAATCCAGTTCTGAGAAGTTTCATTTTTGACCCAATTTTTGTCCATAGTTTTGGCTCGATCTTATCTTCTCTCAACTCGCCTTGATACGGCACATTAACCTTTGGATTCAATTTCACAATATTCCAAACTTCATTTTTGACCTAGCTCCTACTAGGGTTTCTAGTTCAAATCTGCAGGAAAGATTATTGGAATGAAGGTTGAAGATCATATTGATGGAGCCACAAACTTCATCTCTTGGAGTCTAGAGTTCTCATCTTGGAAGAAAATGATCTCTTAAATCTTGTCAATGAGAAGGTTTCAGAACCAGACGCTGAAGAAGACAAGTCTCATTAGAGGAAGAGTAATACGATAGCAAGAAGAATCTTGATAGACTCAATCAGGGATCATATGGTTCCTCAAATCTCGCAAAAGAAGACGACTAGGGAGATGTTCAAAACCCTAAAGGAATGATGATTTTTAATCTCCAAGCCTGACTTGTATGGGCAACTACGTTCAAATGTCGTTCATTATACACCCTTAGTGGTCGGTGGTGAGCCACCACAATGTTAGTGGGCGCCCACTAACACCTTGGTGATCCATCGTCGACCACTGAGGGTGTATAACGGAAGGCATTTTGAGGGCGTCGGGGATAGAAGTCAGGCTTGGCCACTGACAATATTGTGGCACAATCGACCTATAAGGGTTTATGACGAATGGCATTTAAAGGCCACTGAGAGTAGAATTTAGGCTCGGTCAGCATCGATTTGGATGTACATCGTTCTCTATTGAAAGGTCTGAGCTCGAGGTAGACAATAATGTTGTATTGTCTATGGTTGGGAGGTGATAGATCATCACTACGTTGAAACGAGCTACACACCCAATTTGTTTATGTGCTATCTTTCTTCTAATGATCTTGGTTTTACAACTGTCAATTTCTAACATGGTATCAAAGCAGTTCTACAAGCCATTGTCGAAAGCTAGGGCTTGACATTCTGAGGCCTCCCCTCACCAATCCAGGAGAAAAAGTGACTTGGAAACCTTGCCCAAGGGAAGGCGCATTGATGAAGGAAAAATCAAGTGTTGAGGCTGAAGAAGACAAGTCTCATTGGAGGAAGAGTGATGCGACAGCAAGAAGAATCTTGTTAGACTCAGTCAGGGATCATTTAGTTCCTCAAATCTCACAAAAGAAGACGACTAGGAAGATGTTCAAAACCCTAATGGAATCGTGATTGTTAATGGCCAAGCCTGACTTGTATGGGCGACGACGTTCAAATGCCGTTCATTATACACCCTCAGTGGTCGGTGGTGGACCACCACAGTGTTTAGACAATACAACATTATTGTCTACCTCAAGCTCAGACCTTTCAATAGAGAACGATGTACATCCAAATCGATGTTGACCGAGCCTAAATTCTACTCTCAGTGGCCTTTAAATGCCATTCGTCATAAACCCTTATAGGTCGATTGTGCCACAATAGTGTTAGTGGCCAAGCCTAACTTCTATCCTCGACGGCCTTAAAATGCCTTCCATTATACACCCTCAGTGGTCGACGGTGGATCACCAAGGTGTTAGTGGGCGCCCACTAACATTGTGGTGGTTCACCACCGACCACTAAGGGTGTATAATGAACGGCATTTGAACGTTGTTGCCCATACAAGTCAGGCTTGGCCATTAAAAATCATCATTCCTTTAGGGTTTTGAACATCTCCCTAGTCGTCTTCTTTTGCGAGATTTGAGGAACCAAATCATCCATGATTGAGTCTACCAAGATTCTTCTTGCTCTCACATCACTCTTCCTCCAATGAGACTTGTCTTCTTCAGCGTTTGGTTTTGGAACCTTCTCATTGACAAGCTTTAAGAAATCAATTTCTTCCAAGATGAGAACTCTAGACTTCCAAGAGATGAAGTTTGTGGCTCCGTCAAGATAATATTCAACCTTCATTCCGATCATGCTCCCTACAGATTTGAACTAGAAACCCTAGTAGGAGCTAGGTCAAAAATGAAGCTTGGAATCTTGTGAAACTGAAGCCAAAGGTTAATGTGCCTTATCAGGTTGAGTTGAGAGGAGATAAGATTGAGCCAAAACAATGCACTGAAATTGGGTCAAAAATGAAACTTTTAGAACTGGATTTTTCCATTATCAATAAATGCGCCTTCCCTTGGGCGTAGTTTTGAAGTCACTTTTTCTCGTTTTTTGCGAGGGGAGGACTTAGAATGTCAAGCCCTAGCTTTCGACAATGGCTTCTACAACTGCGTTGATAACATGTTAGAAATTGGCAGTTGTAAAACCAAGATCACTAGAAGAAAGACAGAGCACATAAACAAACTGGGTGTGGAGCTCGTTTAACCACGGTGATGATCTATCACCTCCCAACCATAGACAATACAACACTATTGTCTCCCCCGAACTCAGACCTTTCAATAGAGAACGATGTACATCCAAATGGATGTTGACAGAGCCTAAATTCTACTCCCAATGGCTATTAAATGACATTCGTCGTACACCCTTGTAGGTCAATTGTGGGCTGCAATAATGTCAGTGGCCAAGCCTGACTTCTATCCCCGACGGCCTTAAAATGCCTTCCATTATACACCCTCAGTGGTCGGTGGTGGACCACCAAGGTGTTAGTGGGCGCCCACTAACATTGTGGTGGTCCACCACCGACCACTGAGGGTGTATAATGAACGGCATTTGAATGTCGTCGCCCATACAAGTTAGGCTTGGCCATTAAGAATCATCATTCCTTTAGGGTTTTGAACATCTTACTAGTCGTCTTCTTTTGCAAGATTGGAAGAACCAAATGATCCCTGACTGAGTCTACCAAGAATTTTCTTGCTTTGGCATCACTCTTCCTCCAATGAGACTTGTCTTCTTCAACGTCTCGTTCTAGAACCTTCTCATTGACAAGCTTTACGAGATCATTTTCTTCCAAGATGAGAACTCTAGACTTCCAAGAGATGAAGTTTGTGGCTCCATCAAGATGATCTTCAACCTTCATTCTAATCATCCTGCCTGTAGATTTGAACTAGAAACCCTAGTAGGAGCTAGGTCAAGATGAAGTTTGGAATCTTGTGAAACTGAATCCAAAGGTTAATGTGCCTTATCAAGGAGAGTTGAGAGGAGATAAGATCGAGCCAAAACTATGGACCGAAAATGGGTCAAATGAAACTTCTCATAACTGGATTGTTCCTTCATCAATAGATACACCTTCCCTTGGGTGAAGTTTCCAAGTCACTTTTTCTCCTGGATCGATGAGGGGAGGCCTCAGAATGTCAAGCCCTAGCTTTCTACAATGGCTTCTAGAACTGCCTTGATACCATGATAGAAATTGGCAGTTGTAAAACGAAGATGACTAGAAAAAAGACAGAGCACATAAACAAACTGGGTGTGGAGCTCGTTTAACCACGGTGATGATCTATCACCTCTCAACCATAGAAAATACAACACTATTGTCTCCCCCAAGCTCAAACCTTTCAATAGAGAACGATGTACATCCAAATGGATGTTGACCGAGCCAAAATTCTACTCCCACTGGCCTTTAAATGCCATTCGTCATACTCCCTTGTAGGTCGATTGTGGGCCACAAAAGTTTGAGTGGCCAAGCCTGACTTCTATCACCGATGGCCTTAAAATGCCTTCCATTATACACCCTCAGTGGTCGGTGCTTGACCACGAAAGTGTTAGTGGGCACCCACTAACACTGTGGCGGTCCATCACCGACCACTAAGGGTGTATAATCAACGGCATTTGAACGTCATCACCCATACAAGTCAGGCTTCGCCATTAACAATCATCATTCTTTTAGGGTTTTGAACATCTTCCTAGACGTCTTCTTTTGCGAGATTTGAGGAACCAAATGATCCCTGACCGAGTCTACCATGGTTCTTCTTGCTCTGGCATCACTCCTCCTCGTATGAGACTTGTCTTCTTCAGCTTCTGGTTCTGGAACCTTCTCATTGAAAAGCTTTAGGAGATCATTTTCTTCCAAGATGAGAAGAACTCTAGACTTCCAAAAGATGAACTTGTGGCTCCATCAAGATGATCTTCAACCTTCATTCCAATCATCTTGCCTGCAAATTTGAACCAGAAACCCTAGTAGGAGCTAGGTCAAAAATGAAGTTTGGAATCTTGTGAAACTGAATCCAATGGTAAATATGCTTTATCAAGGCAAGTTGAGAGGAGATAAGATCGAGCCAAAACTATGGACCGAACAACACAAAACTTGAAACCCTAATTTCCACAGTAACTACAGGAACTGCGGAATTGGGTCAAAAATGGAACTTCTCAGAACTGGATTTTTCCTTCATCAACATATGCATGTATCCTAGGGGAAAGTTTCAAAGTCACTTTTTCTCTTGAATTGGTGAGGGGAGCCCTCAGAAAGTCAAGCCCTAGCTTTCGACAATGGCTTCTAGAACTGCTTTGATACCATGTTAGAAATTGGCATTTGTAAAACCAAGATCACTAGAAGAAAGACAAAGCACAGAAACAAACTGGGTGTGGAGCTCGTTTAACCACGGTGATGATCAATCACCTCCCGACCATAGACAATACAACACTATTGTCTCCCCTGAGCTAAGACCTTTCAATAGAGAATGAAGTACATCCAAATGGATGTTGATCGAGCCTAAATTCTACTCCTAATGGCCTTTCAATGCCATTCGTCATACACCCTTATAGGTCCATTGTGGTCCACAATGCTGTCAGTGGCCAAGCCTGACTTCTATCCCTGACGGCCTTCAAATGTTTTTCATTATACACCCTCAGTGGTTGATGGTGGACCACCAGGGTGTTAGTGGGCGCCCACTAACACTGTGGTGGTCCACCACCGACCACTAAGGGTGTATAATGAACGACATTTGAACGTTGTCTGGGATACAAGTCAGGCTTGGCCACTGACACTGTTTTGGCCCACCATTGACCACTAAGGGTGTATAACGAATGGCATCCAAAGGCCATCGGGGCTGTAGTGTCTAAGCCTAGATTCTATCCAATACAATATATAGGCATTCACTAGCCTCCAAAACCCTAATTCTCAAACCGATATTTTCTATACGATTTTTGTAGGTCACACAGGCTTGATCCAGATGGATAACGATGGCCACCCACTTGTTCCACTGCCTCATAGTACATCTTTCCAGTTTTGCGGTTTTTTACTTTTTTTTCGAGTCTTGATCTCCGGTGCCATTTTGAGGTCCTAAACGATTTTTTTTGCGATCCATTTTCCAAAGTAATTAGCTAAAAAGTATAGCTTTAGCTAATTACTTTGGAAAATGGGGAGTAAGAGTATCTGCCTTTTTTTCTCTTGGTGGCTTTTTATTTCTCTCTACCCATGCACGACTTTGCACTTGTTTAGCTTCCCAATCAGTAAGCCTTACTTCCCATCCTGCCCAATCCTCTTTAGTGCTTTTGTTAACCCTCATATGTTGGAGATATGTTGACCAAGCCTAAATTCTACTCCCAATGGCCACTAACACTACTGTGGGCTCCCACTGCCTTCTTGTAGGAATCATGAGAGTCCTCTAGTCTTCATTTTCTTGTTGGAAAATCATCATAATGTTGATCTTCATATCATCACCTAATTATGGAGAGCACTAGAAGAAGAAATTCGAACAATCATCATTCCGTGACTTCTTGTGAGGAGTGTCTTCATCAACATCAACGGTTGAGGCCTCATGCTTCCTTTTGTTTAGACTTCTACAATTTCTAGCAAAGTGCCAATATGTTGATGAAGCATTATATATGCGAGAGATCCTTCTTCTTCTTCTTCTTTTAATCTGGAGAAGGACTTGATCTCCTTTCTTGGTGCTTGTGATTGTGAAACTTTCTTTTCTTTTCCTAGCCTTTCTTGGCATGGGCCATGAATACTTGATTCACCTCAAGTTGAGTGCCATGAAGTCTCTGTCTTGCTACAATCCTTGTTTCGTCATGCGTGCAATTTGCCCATAACTTGTCAAATTTGGGAAACTTGGTTCGATCACTTATGGTTTGAATGAATGACTCCCAAGATGTTGGAAGACCATTTAGAGTAGTCATGATAAGCTCCTTATCATCAATGGGTTCTCCCCTCTACCTTAGCTTGTCCATTAGTTCAATGATCCTCATGAAGTATGAGGCAATTGGTTCCGACTTGGACATCTTCATATTTGATTGTTGGTTCCTCAACGGGAGAGTCACATTGATGATATAGTGCTCAAATAGCCTCTTTAGGGTTTTGAACATCTTCTTAGTTGTTTTCTTTTGCGATATTTGAGAAACCAAATGATCCCTGACTGAGTCTACCAATATTTTTCTTGCTCTGGCATCACTCTTCCTCCAATGAGACTTATCTTCTTCAGCTTCTGGTTCTGGAACCTTCTCATTGACAAGCTTCAAGAGATCGTTTTCTTCCAAGATGAGAATAATTCTAGACTTCCAAGAGATGAAGTTTGTGGCTCCATCAAGATGATCTCCAACCTTCATTCCAATAATCTTGCCTGCAGATTTGAACTAGAAACCCCAGTAGGAGCGATGTCAAAAATGAAGTTTGGAATCTTGTGAAACTGAATCCAAAAGTTAATGTGCCTTATCAAGGCGAGTTGAAAAGAGATAAGATCGAGCCAAAACTATGGACCGAACAACATGAAACCTGAAACCCTAATTTCCACAATAACTACGGCAACTACGGAATTGGGTCAAAAATGAAATTTCTCAGAACTGGATTTTTCCTTCATCAACAGATGCACCTTCTCTAGGGCGAAGTTTCCAAGTCATTTTTTCTCCTAAATTGCTGAGGGGGGGCCTCAGAATTTCAAGCCCTAGCTTTCAACAATGGCTTCTAGAACCGCTTTGATACCATGTTAGAAATTGGCAGTTGTAAAACCAAGATCACTAGAAGAAAGACAGAGCACAGAAACAAACTGGGTGTCGAGTTCGTTTAACCACGGTGTTGATGTATCACCTCCCAACCATAGACAGTACAACACTATTGTCTCCCCCGGGCTCAGACCTTTCAATAGAGAACGATGTACATCTAAATGGATCTTGACCGCGCCTAAATTCTACTCCCAATGGCCTTTAAATGCCATTCGTCATACACCCTTATAGGTCGATTATGGGCCACAATAATGTCAGTGGCCAAGCCTGACTTGTATCCCCGACGACGTTCAAATGACGTTCATTGTACACCCTTAGTGGTCGGTGGTGGACCACCAGGGCGTTGGTGGGGATCTTGACCGTGCCTAAATTCTACTCCCAATGGCCTTTAAATGCCATTCGTCATACACCCTTATAGGTCGATTGTGGGCCACAATAATGTCAGTGGCCAAGCCTGGCTTCTATCCCCGACGACCTTCAAATGTCGTTCATTGTACACCCTTAGTGGTCGGTGGTGGACCACCAGGGCGTTAGTGGGCGCCCACTAACACTGTGGTGGTCCACCACCGACCACTAAGGGTGTACAATGAACGGCATTTAAACGTCGTCGGGGATACAAGTCAGGCTTGGCCACTGACACTCTTTTGGCCCACCATCGACCACTAAGGGTGTATAATGAATGGCATCCAAAGGCCACCGGGGCTGTAGTGTCTAAGCCTAGATATCATCCAATACAATATATAGGCATCCACTAGCCTCCAAAACCCTAATTCCCAAACTGATATTTGCTAGACGATTGTTGTAGGTCACCCAGGCTTGATCCAGATGGATATCGGTGGCCACCCACTTGTTCCACTGCCTCAGAGTACATCTTTCCAGTTCGGTGGTTTTTTACTTTTTCTTTGGCTCTTGATCTTTCGGGGCCATTTTGAAAAACAAGAAACCCTAGGAGAGAAAAAGAGAGGATAAATGAAGATTTAAAGGCATTATTTTAATTAGGGTTTTTTTGTTTAATAAGCAACCTAGGGCTCTCGATTTCCTAGTGTAGTGCAATCAGTTTTAAGCCACAAGTAGAATTAACAACAAATTCACGAAAGAAGGTTGGGATAACTATGGCACAGTTAACTATTTCATTTGTTTAGTCAACTAATCTAAATTTTGTAGATGGAAAGAGGTGGGCAACAAAGAAGCTCATTTCGAAAAGTGTTGTGCTCATTTCGATCCTTCATGATTCACGATAAGAGTTAGCACAATCCTCCTTGAGAGTTTCACCTTTCTTGAACCAACCTCCACAAGAAACTACACGTTACGAAACATGCACAACCCTAATCTAAAATACAATGCAATGATACAACTAGATATACAATATAAATGATCGAAAAACATAATAAATAAGTTGTAAGAAGGAACACATGCACTTATAATAATATGGGAGAACACTATGTGGCAACAAAGAATACGTGTGAAAGATGGTATATGTGCAACATAGATGTTAGCAATATTCGTTGACCGCAAAGGGGATTTTGTCACCATCTCTTAGAGAAAGGAAAGAATGAAGCAAATTTAAGGATGGAAACAGTGAAGAGGCATATAAACTAGGGAGAAAACGATGACGAAAAGATTTTAGAGTTGGCAATGATAGGGAAAATATAGTAACTGAAAGAAGTGAAACAGGGTGATCTAAGGAAAATATAGAATACGAAGATGCAATAGGCAGCAGAAGTTGAGCCAACGACCCCATAGTTGAATTCTATGATATTGAAGACCAACATCTTGGACGACAGAAAAGGAAAACGGGGCACAAGGACTAGCCTTATCTAGCAAGAGTAATCTCGATTCGGGCCCTACCCAAGAAAACATTCTAGAGGAATCCATTCACTGACGAGGTCACCCAAAGAGGCTACCAAGAAGAGAAAATAAAGTGGAAAGGGTTGATAGGAAGCCCCCTTCGTTTCCTAACAATGTAGCGCAACAATATGAGTTAGGAACCAAGCTACAATAAGATAAAAGATTCAGGAACGACTCACCACTCAATTTTTGGTTCGAATCAAGAAACCCAAGGTGAGAGCAAAGAAGGAACAAATGAATATGGAAAGCCACTATTTTAATTAGTGTTTATTATTGATTAAGTAACCTAGCGCTCTTGATTTAATAGTCTAATCAAATCAGTTTTCAACCACAGATGGAATTAACACCAAATTCATGAAAGAAGGGAAAACTAAGTATGCCACAATTAGCGATTTCCTTTGTTGAGTTTTCTAATCTAAATATGAAAGAAGAAAAGAGGTCGAGCTTTGATGGGTGACGATAAGAGTTAGCACATGCCTCCTTGAGAGTTTCACTTTCTTGAACGAACCTCCACAAGAAGCTACACCTTCCTATAAAACAAGCACAATCCTAATCTATTATATAATTCAATGATGCCACTTGCTCTACAATATAAATGTTTGAAAAATGAAATAGCTAAGATGTAAAAAAAATGCAAGCACTTATAACAACATGGGAGAACACAATGTCGCAAAACTTGAATGCTTATGAAAGAAGGTATATGTGAAACACATATGTTAGCAATTTTCCTTCCTTACAAAGGGGATTCTCACCATCTCTTAGAGAAACATAACAAAGAAGAAAATTTAAGGACGGAAACAGAGAAGAGGCGAATAAAACAGTCCAAAAATGACAACGAAAAGACGTGAGAGGTGGTAATGATACGACAAATCCAACAACTGAAAGAAGAGAAATCAAGTGATTCTAGGAAAATCTAGAATGCCAAGAGGCAATACGAAAGAAAAGTTGAGCCAACGACCCCATAGTTGCAGTCTATGGAATTGATGACCAATATCTTGGAGGAAAATAAACGAAGCAGGGGCACAAAGACTAGTCTTATCTAGGAAGATTAATCTCGAATCGGGCCCTACCCAAGAAAACCTTCTAGAGGAGTCCAATCATTGACGAGTTCACACAAGTTGTCTACCAGGAAGAGAAAATAAATTGGAAAGGGTTGATGGGAAGTACCCCTTTGTGTCCTATGAATGTAAGGAAACAATAAGTGTGTGGAAACATACTACAATCAAGAGAAAGACTTAGAAACGACTTGCCACTATATTTTATATTAAAATCAAGAATCCTAAGGAGAGAAAAAGAAGGGTTAAATGAATATGGAAGGGAATTATTTTAATTAGGGTTTATTGTTTACTAAGTAACCTAAGGCTCTTTATTTCCTAGTGTAGTGCAATCAGTTTTCAGCCACAAGAAGAATTAACAACAAATTCACGAAAGAAGGGAAGGCTAACTATGGCATAGTTACCTATTTCATTTGTTGAGTCAACTAATATAAATGTTGTAGATTGAAAGAGGTGGACAACAAAGAAGCTCATTTTGAAAAGTGTTGTGCTCGTTTCGAGCCTTCATGGTTCACAGTAAGAGTTAGCACCAGCCTCCTTGAGAGTTTCACCTTTCTTGAATGAACCTACATAAGAAACTGCACCTTCCTACAAAACATGCACGATCCTAATCTACAATACAATGCAATGATACCACTAGGTATACAATATAAATGATCAAAAAACATAATAAATGAGATGTAAAGAGAAATGCGTGTGAAGGATGGTATATGTGCAACACAGATGTTAGCAATATTCCTTGACCGAAAAGGGGATTTTGTCACCAACTCTTAGGGAAAGGAAACAAAGAAGTAAATTTAAGGACGAAAAGAGAGAAGAGGTATAGAAACGAGGGCCAAAATAATGACCAAAAGACATGAGAGTTGGCAATGATAGGGAAAATCTAGCAACTGGAAGAAGTGAAATGGGGTGATCCTAAGGAAAATATAGAATACCAAGAGGAAATAGGCAGAAGAAGTTGAGTCGATTATCTCATAGCTGAAGTCTATGGGATTGACGACCAACATCTTGGATGACAGAAAAGGAAGAAGAGGCACAAGGACTAGTCTTATCTAGGAAGAGTGATCTCAAGTCGGGCCCTACCCGAGACAACATTCCAAAGGAATCCATTCATTGATGAGGTCAACCAAGGAGGCTACTAAGAAGAGAAAATAAAGTGGGAAGGGTTGATGGGAAGTCCACCTTCGTGTCCTAACAATGTAGCGCAACAATACGAGTTAGGAACCAAGCTACAATAACGAAAAAGACTCACAAATGAGTCACCACTCAATTTTTGGTTCAAATCGAAAACCCCAAGGAGAGAGAAAAGAAGGAATAAATGAAGATGGGAAGGCACTATTTTAATTAGTGGTTATTGTTGATTAAGTAACCTAGCGCTCTTGATTTACTAGTCTAATGCAATCAATTTTCAACCACAAATGGAATTACCAACAAATTCACGAAAGAAGGGAAAGCTAAGTATGCCAATTATAGGGCAAATCGAACAGCTGAAAGACGTGAAATGAAGTTATTCTAGGAAAATCTAGAATGCTAAGAGGCAATAGGCAAGAGAAGTTGAGCCAACGAACGCATAGTTGCATTCTATGGGATTAATGACCAACATCTTGCAAGACAGTACAGGAAGAAGGGGCACACACACTAGTCTTATCGAGGAAGAGTTATCTCGAGTTGGTTCCTACCCAAAACAACTTTCTAGAGGAATCCAATCATTGACGAGGTCACCCAAGGAAGCTACCAAGAAAAGAAGATAAATTGGAAAGAGTAGATGGGAAATCCCCCTTCATGTCCTACCAATACCACAATAAGGAGAAAGACTCAGAAATGACTCGCCACTCGATTTTAGGTTAAAATCAAAAAACCCTAGGAAAGAGAAAAGAAGGGATAAATGAAGAAGGAAGGGAATTATTTCAAATAGGGTTTACTGTTTATTAAATAACCTAGGGCTCTCGATTTCCAAGTGTAGTGCAATCAATTTTCAGCCAGAAGTAGAATTAACAACAAATTCACGAAAGAAGGGAAATCTATGTATCGCAAAGTTACCTATTTCCTTTACTGAGTCAACTAATCTAAATGTTGTAGATTGAAAGAGGTGGACAACAAAGAAGTTCCCCTTGAAAAGTGTTGATGCTCCTTTCGAGCCTTCATGGTTGACAAGAAGAGTTAGCACATGCCTCCTTGAGAGTTTCACCCTTCTTGAACAAACATGCACAAGAAATTCCACCTTCCTACAAAACATGCACAACCCTAATCTACAATACAATGCAATGATGCCACTAGGTATACCATATAATTGATCGAAAAACAATATAAATAAGATGTAAAAAGGAATGCAAAAACTTATAAGAATATGGGAGAACACGTTGTGGCAATAGAGGAATGCCTGCAAAGGATGGTCAAATAACTAAAAATATAAACTAGTTCACTAAGGGACAAGTTTA
>LPNX011109281.1:0-16256 GCA_001517045.1 Pseudotsuga menziesii
TTTTGTATAAGTGTGTGTTTTAGCCAAGTTGGGCGCACACCCAGAGAGTGGCCGGTTTTGGCATCTCTGTTTATTATACTTGTGAACATATTGAAGACGGACTCTGCATTGGGCAACCCGCACACTTCCATACTTTCTTGTGTTTTTGCATTTGTGTATGAATGACTAAGTTAATGATATAACATGTTTCCGCATAATGAGTAGGCGCAGTCCGTTAGTTAACATCAAGTTGGCCAAGCCCTTGAGAGGTTGCTAGACGGTGCCGCACACCCTCTTGGCGAGTCAAGAGCGCTCGGCTAAGTGGGGCTGTGACACAGCCCTCTCTGCTTCTCGTCAGCGATGCCGAGGACCTCTCTGTGATTCTGTGCTGTCCCCTTTGATGAGCAGGTACTTGATCACGTGCCTGATCAATTTCTCGATGACGAAATGACTTTGCACTTCGTTTGCTCACGGGCGTTTTAGGTGACTGCTTGCTTGCCGCACAAGTGCCCTCTTGTCGGCTTGCCAGGTCAACTCCCAAACACACTTGCCCACTTAACTTGTTGACGCGCCCACATGCAAACGCATCAAGCTCCACACCAAGGGTCACACACCCATCTTTGTCGCCGAACGTCCGTTTTGCCGAAACGCCCACTTTCCTGCCGGAGCGCCCACGTGCCGAACCGTTCGTCGCCAACCTTTCCAGAGCGCCCATCGCTAAACCTCGACGAAGCGTTCGTCGCTGACTCTCCCGGAGCGCCCGTCGCTGCCTCTGCCGGAGCGCACGTCGCTGCCCATGCCGGAGCGCCCATCGCTGCCCATGCCGGAACGCCTGTCGCTACTCTTGCCGAAGCGCTCGTCGCCGCCCATGCCGCAGCGCTCGTCGCTACTCTTGCCGTTTACGTTGCCGACGCGCGCCATGCTCCTTGTTCCGCCGGTGGTGAGTGTGGGCGCTTTGCCGTTTTCCAAGCAGAAGCGCAACCCCTTGCCGAACTGTCCACGCCACCTTGCCCCAGCGCGCCAGTACTCAGTGCGCTGAAAAACGGGGCCGTGACACTGGTCCTCTTGGTCGTGGTGGCACCCTGCCCCTGGCAGGCGTTCGCCGCTAGATCCAGGCGCGGGAGCGCCCATCCGAGTCGTCGATGGTGGAGCATTCGGCACAACGGGCGCGTCTCTCCGACGCGAAAAGAGCGCCGTCGGCGAGACCTGCGCAGTGCCCATGGTGGGCGCGGAACTTACGCCTTTTTTTTGGTTCTCGAGTTCGTCCCCCTATTCGACCACGGTTTCGCCGAGCCCGGACTCTATTCGGCGCAGCGGGCGCGCTTCTCCGACGCGAAAAGAGTGCCGTCGGCGAGACCTACCCAGGGTGGGCGCGGAACTTACGCCTTTGTTTTTCGTTCTCGGGTTCGGTCCCCTGTTCAACCGCGGTTTCACCGAGCCCGGACTCTATTCCTTTTGCCAGAATCGGATTTCAAACCTGGCCGGGCCTCGTCTCAGCACGGTGGAAGGATAACCGTTCGAGCGAGACCAACGCGACCCCTCGGTGGCCGCGGAACTTACGCCTTTTTTTCTCTTTTCCTATTCTCTTTTTGGTTCCGCCCCCTATTCAGCCCCGGTTTCGTCGACCCTGGACGCCATTCCTTGCCCGAATCGGAGCTTGGGCTTGGCCGAGCCCCGTCTCTGCGAGGCCTGGCACCGCAGTACAATGACCGTCTAAGCCAGCCTCCGCCTGACTCTACCGGAGCCAACGGGGCAATGTCTCTCGGCCTCATGGACGGTCGAGCTTGGACTAGGAACGGTGCCCGAGTTGAATGAAACAGTGGTTCTTCCCCACTCCCCCCTCGCCCGTCTCGACGGAGGGGGGCGGGAATCTCAATGGGCTCCTCGCTTGCTCTCCCCGCACCCCTTGAAGAGGGGGAGGAGGAGCGATCCGTGCGGGTGCGATCATACCAGCGTTAATGCACAGGATCCCATCAGAACTCCGCAGTTAAGTGCGCTTGGGCTAGAGTAGTACTGGGATGGGTGATCTCCCGGGAAGTCCTAGTGTTGCACCCTCCGCACTTTTTTTGCATGCCTCCGGGGCGAGGGAAAAACGCGGGGCTGGCCCTCTTGGTTGTGGCGGCACCCTGCGCCTGGCAGGCCGCCGCCGCTAGATCCAGGGGCGGGAGCGGCCGTTCGAGTCGTCGATGGTGGAGCGTTTGGCGCAGCGGGCGCGCTTCTCCGACGCGAAAAGAGTGCCGTCGGCGAGACCTACCTAGGGTGGGCGCGGAACTTGCGCCTTTGTTTTTCGCTCTCGGGTTCGGTCCCCTGTTCAACCACGGTTTCGCCGAGCCCGGACTCTATTCCTTTTGCCAGAATCGGATTTCAAACCTGGCCGGGCCTCGTCTCGGCACGGTGGAAGGATAACCGTTCGAGCGAGACCAACGCGGCCCCCTCGCTTGAGCTAGAGTAGTACTGGGATGGGTGACCTCCCGGGAAGTCCTAGTGTTGCACCCTCCACCCCTTTTTTGCATGGCTCCGGGGCGAGGGAAATGCGGGGCTGGTTGTCACAGCCACACTTTGCAAGCGCTCCTGACTCACGAAAGGTGGTGTGCGGCACTGCACGGAAGTCTGTTGAGGGCGTGGCCAACTCAACGACTCCCTGCCAGACTACGCCTTAAACCGGCGGAACTGTTTTTATCTTTTTAACACTTTAACTCTTCAACTCTTTACTTGGCCTTCATTAAGCCTTGCCGGCACCACTCACACCCGGCCAAAAACAAGAAAAACGCACCACTAAGCAGAAGCACGCAGGGTATAAAGATGCGGGTTGCCCAACCTGGCAGAGCCCTTTTAACTTGTATTAAAAACGAAACGGTATAACATAAACGGAGTTTCCCAAGGCAGAGCTCCCGGTGCACGCCCAACCAGCTGCTGCACCCAGAAAATACAAGAGCCACAAAAATGTAAAAGGCTGTCTGTTTGCCAAAGACGCCCAGCCTGTCGCAGCCACGTTTTTCAGCGCACCTAGATGGTGGCACACCTGGGCAAGGTGTCTTGGTCATGACGGTTCGGAATGGAGTTGCACCCTCGCTTGGCAAAGATGGCAAGCGCCCACATTCACCACCGGCACGGAGGAGTGTGCGGACAGTTGGGCGCTCCGGCAAAAGAGCGTTTTGGTAAGTTAACCGACGGGCGTGCGACGAACGGCGGTCAAAGAGATGGGCGCTTCAGTCAGAGTAAAGGGGCGCGCGGCTCACCGGCAAAGTGTGCGCGCGACACTCTAGAAGCTTCGGCAAGTGGGCCCGTGAACGCCTAAGTCAAAGTGCAACTTGGTGGGGTGACACCAACGGAACGGTTAAGTGGGCCAAGTGTGTTTGCAAGGGGTGACTTGTGCGGTAAGCAAGATGGCAAGTTGACATGGGCAAGACACCTAGAAGGCTATAAGTAAATGAAGTGCAAGTCGTTTCAGATCAGCTTAGCTAAGGCAAGTGAGCTAAGGAAAGTTCATGTAGACAGTGCGCTTGGCTAAAGCGCGCATCTGTTTCTGGGGCATCCGCGCAGGGGTACCGTAGGCAGCCATTTTTGGCACAGTGCACAGTTGGACTGCGGCAGAGGCTAAGTTCAGACAGTGGCACGTTTTCTGGGTTTTATGCGGTGCGGCAGCAGCATACAGCGAGGGTTTGCAGTAGTCGTTTCAGCAGGCAAGTTAGTCGCTCAGTGGAGGTTGACTTGGGTTTTTCCAATTTTGTATAAGTGTGTGTTTTAGCCAAGTTGGGCGCACACCCAGTGAGTGGCCGGTTTTGGCATCTCATTTTATTATACTTGTGAAAATATTGAAGACGGGCTCTGCATTGGGCAACCCGCACACTTCCATACTTTCTTGTGTTTTTGCATTTGCGTATGAACGACTAAGTTAATGATATAACATGTTTCTGCATAATGAGTAGGCGTAGTCTGTTAGTTAACATCAAGTTGGCCAAGCCCTTGAGAGGTTGCTAGACGGCGCCGCACACCCTCCTGGCGAGTCAAGAGCGCTCGGCTAAGTGGGGCTGTGACACAGCCCTCTCTGCTTCTCCTCAGCGATACCGAGGACCTCTCTGTGATTCTGTTCTGTCCGCTTTGATGACCAGGTACTTGATCACGTGCCTGATCAATTTCTCGATGACGAAATGACTTTGCACTTCCTTTGCTCACAGGCGTTTTAGGTGACTGCTTGCTTGCCGCACAAGTGCCCTCTTGTCGGCTTGCCAGGTCAACTCCCAAACACACTTGCCCACTTCACTTGTTGACGCGCCCACATTCAAACGCACCGAGGTGCACACCAAGGGTCACACGCCCATCTTTGTCGGCGAACGTCCGTTTTGCCGAAGCGCCCACTTTCCTGCCGGAGCGCCCACGTGCCGAACCGTTCGTCGCCAACCTTGCCGGAGCGCCCACGTGCCGAACCGTTCGTCGCCAACCTTGCCGGAGCGCCCGCTTGCCGAGCGCCCATCGCTAAACCTCGACGAAGCGTTCGTCGCTAACTCTCCCGGAGCGCCCGTCGCTGCCTCTGCCGGAGCGCACGTTGCTGCCCATGCCGGAGCGCCCGTCGCTGCCCATGCCGGAACGCCCGTCGCGACTCTTACCGAAGCGCTCGTCGCCGCCCATGCCGCAGCGCTTGTCGCTACTCTTGCCGTTTACGTTGCCGACGCGCGCCATGCTCCTTGTTCCGCCGGTGGTGAGTGTGGGCGCTTTGCCGTTTTCCAAGTGGAAGCGCAACACCTTGCCGAACTGTCCACGCCACCTTGCCCCGGCGCGCCAGTACTCGGTGCGCTGAAAAACAGGGGCGTGACACTGGTCCTCTTGGTCGTGGTGGCACCCTGCCCCCGACAGGCGTTCGCCGCTAGATCCAGGCGTGGGAGCGGCCATCCAAGTCGTCGATGGTGGAGCATTCGGCACAACGGGCGCGCCTCTCCGACGCGAAAAGAGCGCCGTCGGCGAGACCTACGCAGCGCCCAGGGTGGGCGCGGAACTGACGCCTATTTTTTGGTTCTCGAGTTCATCCCCCTATTCGACCACGGCTTCGCCGTGCCCGGACTCTATTCCTTGCCAGAATCGGATTTCAAACTTGGACGAGCCTCATCTCTACGAGGCGCGGCACGGTGGAACGATAACCGTTCGAGAGAGACCAACGCGGCCGCCTCGGTGGCCGCGGAACTTACGCCTTTTTTTCTCTTTTTTCTTTTCTTTTTGGTTCCGGCCCCTATTCAACCCCGGTTTCGTCGACCCTGGACTCCATTCCTTGCCCGAATCGGAACTTGAGCTTGGCCGGGCCTCGTCTCCACGAGGCCTGGCACCGCTGAACAATGACCGTCTGAGCTAGCCTCCGCCGGAGCCAACGGGGAAACGTCTCTCGGCCTCATGGAAGGTCCAGCTTGGACTAGGAACGGTGCCCAAGTTGAATGAAGCCGTGGTTCTTGCCCACTCCCCCCTCGCTCGTCTCGACGGAGGGGGGGAGCGCCGCGGGGATCTCAATGGGCTCCGCGCTCCTCCGCAGCACCCCTTGAAGAGGGGGAGGAGGAGCGATCCTTGCGGGTGCGATCATACCAGCGTTAATGCACCGGATCCCATCAGAACTCCGCATTTAAGCGTGCTTGGGCTAGAGTAGTACTGGGATGGGTGACCTCCCGGGAAGTCCTAGTGTTGCACCCTCCGCGCCTTTTTTGCATGCCTCCGGGGCGAGGGAAAAACGCGGGGCT
The DNA here is from genome assembly GCA_001517045.1 of Pseudotsuga menziesii. Lineage (NCBI taxonomy): Eukaryota > Viridiplantae > Streptophyta > Pinopsida > Pinales > Pinaceae > Pseudotsuga > Pseudotsuga menziesii. The sequence continues at coordinate 5,700 of LPNX011109281.1, forward strand.
GGTCCTCTTGGTTGTGGCGGCACCCTGCCCCTTGCAGGCGGCCTCCGCTAGATCCAGGCGCGGGAGCGACCGTTCGAGTCGTCGATGGTGGAGCGTTCGGCGCAGCGGGCGCGCTTCTCCGACGCGAAAAGAGTGCCGTCGGCGAGACCTACCCAGGGTGGGCGCGGAACTTACGCCTTTGTTTTTTGTTCTCGGGTTCGGCCCCCTGTTCATCCACGGTTTTGCCGAGCCCGGACTCTATTCCTTTTGCCAGAATCGGATTTCAAACTCGGCCGGGCCTCGTCTCGGCACGGTGGAAGGATAACCGTTCGAGCGAGACCAACGCGGCCCCCTCGGTGGACGCGGAACTTACGCCTTTTTTCTCTTTTCCTTTTTTCTTTTTGGTTCCGCCCCCTATTCAGCCCCGGTTTCGTCGACCCTGGACGCCATTCCTTGCCCGAATCGGAACTTGAGCTTGGCCGAGCCCCGTCTCTACGAGGCCTGGCACCGCAGAACAATGACCGTGTGAGCTAGCCTCCGCCTGACTCTACCGGAGCCAACGGGGCAATGTCTCTCGGCCTCACGGAAGGTCGAGATTGGACTAGGAACAGTGCCCGAGTTGAATGAAACAGTGGTTCTTCCCCACTCCCCCCTCGCTCGTCTCGACGGAGGGGGGCGGGAATCTCAATGGGCTCCTCGCTTGCTCTCCCCGCACCCCTTGAAGAGGGGGAGGAGGAGTGATCCTTGCGTGTGCGATCATACTAGCGTCAATGCACCGGATCCCATCAGAACTCCGCAGTTAAGCGCGCTTGGGCTAAAGTAGTACTGGGATGGGTGACCTCCCGGGAAGTCCTAGTGTTGCACCCTCCACCCCTTTTTTGCATGGCTCCGGGGCGAGGGAAACGAGGGGCTGGTTGTCACAGCCACACTTTGCAAGCGCTCCTTACTCGCGAAAGGTGGTGTGCGGCACTGCACGGAAGTCTGTTGAGGGCGTGGCCAACTCAACGACTCCCCGCCAGACTACGCCTTAAACCGGCGGAACTGTTTTTATCTTTTTAACACTTTAACTCTTCAACTCTTTACTTGGCCTTCATTAAGCCTTGCCGGCACCACTCACACCCGGCCAAAAACAAGAAAAACGCACCACTAAGCAAAAGCACACAGGGTATAAAGATGCGGGTTGCCCAACCTGGGAGAGCCCTTTTAACTTGTATTAAAAACGAAACGGTATAACATAAACGGAGTTGCCCAAGGCAGAGCTCCCGGTGCACGCCCAACCAGCTGCTGCACCCAGAAAATACAAGAGCCACAAAAATGTAAAAGGCTGTCTCTTTGCCAAAGACGGCCAGCCTGTCGCAACCACGTTTTTCAGCGCACCTAGATGGTGGCACACCTGGGCAAGGTGTCGTGGTCATGACGGTTCGGCATGGAGTTGCACCCTCGCTTGGCAAAGATGGCAAGCGCCCACATTCACCACCGGCACGGAGGAGTGTGCGGACAGTTGGGCGCTCCGGCAAAAGAGCGTTTTGGTAAGTTAACCGATGGGCGTGCGGGCGACGGGCGCGCGACGAACGGCGGTCAAAGAGATGGGCGCTTCGGTCAGAGTAAAGGGGCGCGCGGCTCACCGGCAAAGTGTGCGCGCGACACTCTAGAAGCTTCGGCAAGTGGGCCCGTGAACGCCTAAGTCAAAGTGCACCTTGGTGGGGTGACACCAACGGAACGGTTAAGTGGGGCAAGTGTGTTTGCAAGGGGTGACTTGTGCGGTAAGCAAGATGGCAAGTTGACATGGGCAAGACACCTAGAAGGCTATAAGTAAACGAAGTGCAAGTCGTTTCAGATCAGCTTAGCTGAGGCAAGTGCGCTAAGGAAAGTTCATGTAGACAGTGCGCTTGGCTAAAGCGCGCATCTGTTTCTGGGGCATCCGCGCAGGGGTACCGCAGGCAGCCGTTTTTGGCACAGTGCACAGTTGGACTGCGGCAGAGGCTAAGTTTAGACAGTGGCACGTTTTCTGGGTTTTATGCGGTGCGGCAGCAGCATACAGCGAGGATTTGCAGTAGTCGTTTCAGCAGCCAAGTTAGTCGCTCAGTGGAGGTTGACTTGGGTTTTTCCAATTTTGTATAAGTGTGTGTTTTAGCCAAGTTGGGCGCACACCCAGAGAGTGGCCGGTTTTGGCATCTCTGTTTATTATACTTGTGAAAATATTGAAGACGGGCTCTGCATTGGGCAACCCGCACACTTCCATACTTTCTTGTGTTTTTGCATTTGTGTATGAATGACTAAGTTAATGATATAACATGTTTCCGCATAATGAGTAGGCGTAGTCCGTTAGTTAACATCAAGTTGGCCAAGCCCTTGAGAGGTTGCTAGACGGTGCCGCACACCCTCATGGCGAGTCAAGAGCGCTCGGCTAAGTGGGGCTGTGACACAGCCCTCTCTGCTTCTCCTCAGCGATACCGAGGACCTCTCTGTGATTCTGTTCTGTTCGCTTTGATGACCAGGTACTTGATCACGTGCCTGATCAATTTCTCGACGACGAAATGACTTTGCACTTCGTTTGCTCGCAGGCGTTTTAGGTGACTGCTTGCTTGCCGCACAAGTGCCCTCTTGTCGGCTTGCCAGGTCAACTCCCAAACACACTTGCCCACTTAACTTGACGCGCCCACATGCAAACGCACCGAGGTCCACACCAAGGGTCACACGCCCATCTTTGTCGGCGAACGTCCGTTTTGCCGAAGCGCCCACTTTCCTGCCGGAGCGCCCACGTGCCGAACCGTTCGTCGCCAACCTTGCCGGAGCGCCCACGTGCCGAACCGTTCGTCGCCAACCTTGCCGAGCGCCCATCGCTAAACCTCGACGAAGCGTTCGTCGCTGACTCTCCCGGAGCGCCCGTCGCTGCCTCTGCCGAAGCGCACGTCGCTGCCCATGCCGGAGCGCCCGTCGCTGCCCATGCCGGAACGCCCGTCGCTACTCTTGCAGAAGCGCTCGTCGCCGCCCATGCCGCAGCGCTCGTCGCTACTCTTGCCGTTTACGTTGCCGACGCGCGCCATGCTCCTTGTTCCGCCGGTGGTGAGTGTGGGTGCTTTGCCATTTTCCAAGTGGAAGCGCAACACATTGCCGAACTGTCCACGCCACCTTGCCCCGGCGCGCCAGTACTAGGTGTGCTGAAAAACGGGGGCGTGACACTGGTCCTCTTGGTCGTGGTGGCACCCTGCCCCCGGCAGGCGTTCGCCGCTAGATCCAGGCACGGGAGCGGCCATCCGAGTCGTCGATGGTGGAGCATTCGGCACAACGGGCGCGCCTCTCCGACCCGAAAAGAGCGCCGTCGGCGAGACCTACGCAGCGCCCAGGGTGGGCGCGGAACTGACGCCTTTTTTTTGGTTCTCGAGTTCATCCCCCTATTCGACCACGGCTTCGCCGTGCCCAGACTCTATTCCTTGCCAGAATCGGATTTCAAACTTGGGCGGGCCTCATCTCTACGAGGCCCGGCACGGTGGAACGATAACCGTTCGAGAGAGACCAACGCGGCCGCCTCGGTGGCCGCGGAACTTACCCCTTTTTTTCTCTCTTTCTTTTCTTTTCGGTTCCGCCCACTATTCAACCCCGGTTTCGTCGACCCTGGACTCCATTCCTTGCCCGAATCGGAACTTGAGCTTGGCCGAGCCTCGTCTCCACGAGGCCTGGCACCGCTGACCAATGACCGTCTGAGCTAGCCTCCGCCGGAGCCAACGGGGAAACGTCTCTCGGCCTCATCGAAGGTCCAGCTTGGACTAGGAACGGTGCCCAAGTTGAATGAAGCCGTGGTTCTTGCCCACTCCCCCCTCGCTCGTCTCGACGGAGGGGGGGAGCGCCGCGGGGATCTCAATGGGTTCCGCGCTCCTCCGCAGCACCCCTTGAAGAGGGGGAGGAGGAGCAATCCTTGCGGGTGCGATCATACCAGCGTTAATGCGACGGATCCCATCAGAACTCCGCAGTTAAGCGCGCTTGGGCTAGAGTAGTACTGGGATGGGTGACCTCCCGGGAAGTCCTAGTGTTGCACCCTCCGCGCCTTTTTTGCATGCCTCCGGGGGGAGGGAAAAACGCGGGGCTGGTCCTCTTGGTTGTGGCGGCACCCTGCCCCTGGCAGGCGGCCGCCGCTAGATCCAGGCGCGGGAGCAGCCGTTCGAGTCGTCGATGGTGGAGCGTTCGGCGCAGCGGGCGCGCTTCTCCGACGCGAAAAGAGTGCCGTCGGCGAGACCTACCCAGGGTGGGCGCGGAACTTACGTCTTTGTTTTTTGTTCTCGGGTTCGGCCCCCTGTTCAACCACGGTTTCGCCGAGCCCGGACCCTATTCCTTTTGCCAGAATCGGATTTCAAACTTGGCCGGGCCTCGTCTCGGCACGGTGGAAGGATAACCGTTCGAGCGAGACCAACGCGGCCTTTTTTTCTCTTTTCCTTTTTTCTTTTTGGTTCCGCCCCCTATTCAGCCCCGGTTTCATCGACCTTGGACGCCATTCCTTGCCCGAATCGAAACTTGAGCTTGGCCGAGCCCCGTCTCTACGAGGCCTGGCACCGCAGAACAATGATCGTCTGAGCTAGCCTCCGCCTGGCTCTACCGGAGCCAACGGGGCAATGTCTCTCGGCCTCATGGAAGGTCGAGCTTGGACTAGGAACGGTGCCCGAGTTGAATGAAACAGTGGTTCTTCCCCACTCCCCCCTCGCTTGTCTCGACGGAGGGGGGCGGGAATCTCAATGGGCTCCTCGCTTGCTCTCCCCGCACCCCTTGAAGAGGGGGAGGAGGAGTGATCCTTGCGGGTGCGATCATACCAGCGTCAATGCACCGGATCCCATCAGGACTCCGCATTTAAGCGCGCTTGGGCTAGAGTAGTACTGGGATGGGTGACCTCCCGGGAAGTCCTAGTGTTGCACCCTCCACCCCTTTTTTGCATGGCTTCGGGGCGAGGGAAACGCGGGGTTGGTTGTCACAGCCACGCTTTGCAAGCGCTCCTGACTCGCGAAAGGTGGTGTGCGGCACTGCACGGAAGTCTGTTGAGGGCGTGGCCAACTCAACGACTCCCCGCCAGACTACGCCTTAAACCGGCGAAACTGTTTTTATCTGTTTAACACTCTAAGTCTTCAACTCTTTACTTGGCCTTCATTAAGCCTTGCCGGCACCACTCACACCCGGCCAAAAACAAGAAAAACGCACCACTAAGCAAAAGCACACAGGGTATAAAGATGCGGGTTGCCCAACCTGGCAGAGCCCTTTTAACTTGTATTAAAAACGAAGCGGTATAACATAAACGGAGTTGCCCAAGGCAGAGCTCCCGGTGCACGCCCAACCAGCTGCTGCACCCAGAAAATACAAGAGCCACAAAAATATAAAAGGCTTTCTCTTTGCCAAAGACGCCCAGCCTGTCGCAGCCACGTTTTTCAGCGCACCTAGATGGTGGCACACCTAGGCAAGGTGTCGTGGTCATGACGGTTCGGCATGGAGTTGCACCCTCGCTTGGCAAAGATGGCAAGCGCCCACATTCACCACCGGCACGGAGGAGTGTGCGGACAGTTGGGCGCTCCGGCAAAAGAGCGTTTTGGTAAGTTAACCGACGGGCGTGCGGACGACGGCAGTTGGGCGACGGGCGCGCGACGAACGGCGGTCAAAGAGATGGGCGCTTCGGTCAGAGTAAAGGGGCGCGCGGCTCACCGGCAAAGTGTGCGCGCGACACTCTAGAAGCTTCGGCAAGTGGGCCCGTGAACGCCTAAGTCAAAGTGCACCTTGGTGGGGTGACACCAACGGAACGGTTAAGTGGGCCAAATGTGTTTGCAAGGGGTGACTTGTGCGGTAAGCAAGATGGCAAGTTGACATGGGCAAGACACCTAGAAGGCTATAAGTAAACGAAGTGCAAGTCGTTGCAGATCAGCTTAGCTGAGGCAAGTGAGCTAAGGAAAGTTCATGTAGACAGTGCGCTTGGCTGAAGCGCACATCTGTTTCTGGGGCATCCGCGCAGGGGTACCGCAGGCAGCCGTTTTTGGCACTGTGCACAGTTGGACTGCGGCAGAGGCTAAGTTCAGACAGTGGCACGTTTTCTGGGTTTTATGTGGTGCGGCAGCAGCATACAGCGAGGGTTTGCAGTAGTCGTTTCAGCAGCCAAGTTAGTCGGTCAGTGGAGGTTGACTTGGGTTTTTCCAATTTTGTATAAGTGTGTGTTTTAGCCAAGTTGGGCGCACACCCGGAGAGTGGACGGTTTTGGCATCTCTGTTTATTATACTTGTGAAAATATTGAAGACGGGCTCTGCATTGGGCAACCCGCACACTTCCATACTTTCTTGTGTTTTTGCATTTGTGTATGAATGACTAAGTTAATGACATAACATGTTTCCGCATAATGAGTAGGCGTAGTCCGTTAGTTAACATCAAGTTGGCTAGGCCCTTGAGAGGTTGCTAGACGGCGCCGCACAAACTCCTGGCGAGTCAAGAGCGCTCGGCTAAGTGGGGCTGTGACACAGCCCTCTCTGCTTCTCCTCAGCGATGCCGAGGACCTCTCTGTGATTCTGTTCTGTGCCCTTTGATGAGCAGGTACTTGATCACGTGCCTGATCAATTTCTCGATGACTAAATGACTTTGCACTTCGTTTGCTCACAGGAGTTTTAGGTGACTGCTTGCGTGCCGCACAAGTGCCCTCTTCTCGGCTTGCCAGGTCAACTCCCAAACACACTTGGCCACTTAACTTGTTGACGCGCCCACATGCAAACGCACCGAGGTCCACAGCAAGGGTCACACGCCCATCTTTGTCGCCGAACGTCCGTTTTGCCGAAACGCCCACTTTCCTGCCGGAGCGCCCACGTGCCGAACCGTTCGTCGCCAACCTTGCCAGAGCGCCCACATGCCGAACCGTTCGTCGCCAACCTTGCCAGAGCGCCCATCGCTAAACCTCGACGAAGCGTTCGTCGCTGACTCTCCCAGAGCGCCCGTCGCTGCCTCTGCCGGAGCGCACGTCGCTGCCCATGCTGGAGCGCCCATCGCTGCCCATGCCGGAACGCCCGTCGCTACTCTTGCCGAAGCGCTCGTCGCCACTCTTGCCGTTTACGTTGCCGACGCGCGCCATGCTCCTTGTTCCGCCGGTGTTGAGTGTGGGCGCTTTGCCGTTTTCCAAGAGGAAGCGCAACCCCTTGCCGAACTGTCCACGCCACCTTGCCCCGGCGCGCCAGTCCTCAGTGCGCTGAAAAATGGGGCCGTGACACTGGTCCTCTTGGTCGTGGTGGCACCCTGCCCCCGGCAGGCGTTCGCCGCTAGATCCAGGCGCGGGAGCGCCCATCCGAGTCGTCGATGGTGGAGCATTCGGCACAACGGGCGCGCCGCTCCGACGCGAAAAGAGCGCCGTCGGCGAGACCTACGCAACGCCCAGGGTGGGCGCGGAACTGACGCCTTTTTTTTGGTTCTCGAGTTCATCCCCCTATTCGACCACGGCTTCGCCGTGCCCGGACTCTATTCCTTGCCAGAATCGGATTTCAAACTTGGACGGGCCTCATCTCTACGAGGCCCGGCACGGTGGAACGATAACCGTTCGAGAGAGACCAACGCGGCCGCCTCGGTGGCCACGGAACTTACGCCTTTTTTTCTCTTTTTTCTTTTCTTTTTGGTTCCGCCCCCTATTCAGCCCTGGTTTCGTCGACCCTGGACTCCATTCCTTGCCCGAATTGGAACTTGAGCTTGGCCGGGCCTCGTCTCCACGAGGCCTGGCACCGCTGAACAATGACCGTCTGAGCTAGCCTCCGTCGGAGCCAACGGGGAAACGTCTCTCGGCCTCATGGAAGGTCCAGCTTGGACTAGGAACGGTGCCCAAGTTGAATGAAGCCGTGGTTCTTGCCCACTCCCCCCTCGCTCGTCTCGACGGAGGGGGGGAGCGCCGCGGGGATCTCAATGGGCTCCGCGCTCCTCCGCAGCACCCCTTGAAGAGGGGGAGGAGGAGCGATCCTTGCGGGTGCGATCATACCAGCGTTAATGCACCGAATCCCATCAGAGCTCCCGGTGCACGCCCAACCAGCTGCTGCACCCAGAAAATACAAGAGCCACAAAAATGTAAAAGGCTGTCTCTTTGCCAAAGACGCCCAGCCTGTCGCAGCCACGTTTTTCAGCGCACCTAGATGGTGGCACACCTGGGCAAGGTGTCGTGGTCATGACGGTTCGGCATGGAGTTGCACCCTCGCTTGGCAAAGATGGCAAGCGCCCACATTCACCACCGGCACGGAGGAGTGTGCGGACAGTTGGGCGCTCCGGCAAAAGAGCGTTTTGGTAAGTTAACCGACGGGCGTGCGGACGACGGCAGTTGGGCGACGGGCGCGCGACAAACGGCGGTCAAAGAGATGGGCGCTTCGGTCAGAGTAAAGGGGCGCGCGGCTCACCGGCAAAGTGTGCGCGCGACACTCTAGAAGCTTCGGCAAGTGGGCCCGTGAACGCCTAAGTCAAAGTGCACCTTGGTGGGGTGACACCAACGGAACGGTTAAGTGGGCCAAGTGTGTTTGCAAGGGGTGACTTGTGCGGTAAGCAAGATGGCAAGTTGACATGGGCAAGACACCAAGAAGGCTATAAGTAAACGAAGTGCAAGTCGTTTCAGATCAGCTTAGCTGAGGCAAGTGAGCTAAGGAAAGTTCATGTAGTCAGTGCGCTTGGCTAAAGCGCACATCTGTTTCTGGGGCATCCGCGCAGGGGTACCGCAGGCAGCCGTTTTTGGCACAGTGCACAGTTGGACTGCGGCAGAGGCTAAGTTCAGACAGTGGCACGTTTTCTGGGTTTTATGCGGTGCGGCAGCAGCATACAGCGAGGGTTTGCAGTAGTCGTTTCAGCAGCCAAGTTAGTCGCTCAGTGGAGGTTGACTTGGGTTTTTCCAATTTTGTATAAGTGTGTGTTTTAGCCAAGTTGGGCGCACACCCAGAGAGTGGCCGGTTTTGGCATCCCTGTTTATTATACTTGTGAAAATATTGAAGACGGGCTCTGCATTGGGCAACCCGCACACTTCCATACTTTCTTGTGTTTTTGCATTTGTGTATGAACGACTAAGTTAATGATATAACATGTTTCCGCATAATGAGTAGGCGTAGTCCGTTAGTTAACATCAAGTTGGCCAAGCCCTTGAGAGGTTGCTAGACGGCGCCGCACACCCTCATGGCGAGTAAAGAGCGCTCGGCTAAGTGGGGTTGTGACACAGCCCTCTCTGCTTCTCCTTAGCGATACCGAGGACTTCTCTGTGATTCTGTTCTGTCCGCTTTGATGACCAGGTACTTGGTCACGTGCCTGATCAATTTCTCGACGACGAAATGACTTTGCACTTCGTTTGCTCACAGGCGTTTTAGGTGACTGCTTGCTTGCCGCACAAGTGCCCTCTTGTCGGCTTGCCAGGTCAACTCCCAAACACACATGCCCACTTAACTTGTTGACGCGCCCACATGCAAACGCACCGAGGTCCACACCAAGGGTCACACGCCCATCTTTGTCGGCGAACGTCCGTTTTGCCGAAGCGCCCACTTTCCTGCCGGAGCGCCCACGTGCCGAACCGTTCGTCGCCAACCTTGCCGGAGCGCCCACGTGCCGAACCGTTCGTCGCCAACCTTGCCGGAGCGCCCGCTTGCCGAGCGCCCATCGCTAAACCTCGACGAAGCGTTCGTCGCTGACTCTCCCGGAGCGCCCGTCGCTGCCTCTGCCGGAGCGCACGTCGCTGCCCATGCCGGAGCGCCCGTCGCTGCCCATGCCGGAACGCCCGTCGCTACTCTTGCCGAAGCGCTCGTCGCCGCCCATGCCGCAGCGCTCGTCGCTACTCTTGCCATTTACGTTGCCGACGCGCGCCATGCTCCTTGTTCCGCCGGTGGTGAGTGTGGGCGCTTTGCCGTTTTCCAAGTGGAAGCGCAACACCTTGCCGAACTGTCCACGCCACCTTGCCCCGGCGCGCCAGTACTCGGTGCGCCGAAAAACGGGGGCGTGACACTGGTCCTCTTGGTCGTGGTGGCACCCTGCCCCCAGCAGGCGTTCGCCGCTAGATCCAGGCGCGGGAGCGGCCATCCGAGTCGTCGATGGTGGAGCATTCGGCACAACGGGCGCGCCTCTCCGACGCGAAAAGAGCGCCGTCGGCGAGACCTACGCAGCGCCCAGGGTGGGCGCGGAACTGACGCCTCTTTTTTGGTTCTCGAGTTCATCCCCCTATTCGACCACGGCTTCGTCGTGCCCGGACTCTATTCCTTGCCAGAATCGGATTTCAAACTTGGGCGGGCCTCTTCTCTACGAGGCCCGGCACGGTGGAACGATAACCGTTCGAGAGAGACCAACGCGGCCGCCTCGGTGGCCGCGGAACTTACGCCTTTTTTTCTCTTTTTCCTTTTCTTTTTGGTTCCGCCCCCTATTCAACCCCGGTTTCGTCGACCCTGGACTCCATTCCTTGCCCGAATCGGAACTTGAGCTTGGCCGAGCCTCGTCTCCACGAGGCCTGGCACCGCTGAGCAATGACCGTCCGAGCTAGCCTCCGCCGGAGCCAACGGGGAAACGTCTCTCGGCCTCATGGAAGGTCCAGCTTGGACTAGGAACGGTGCCCAAGTTGAATGAAGCCGTGGTTCT
>LPNX011109288.1:0-59391 GCA_001517045.1 Pseudotsuga menziesii
TCTATTATGTATTTGAGTCATGTGGTCATGCCCCGATGTTCCGATCGGGAGGATTATAATGTAAACAAGTCATATCAAGTCATTGGGTAAGTCCCCACCGTTTATGGGGCACTTGAGTTATTATACACTAATTAAGGTGTAGGCTCAAGTAGTAATTATTAGGTTGAGTGCACTTCAAGTCAATGGAAGAATATAAATAGAGAGTGAGAGTCTCTCTATTTATCACTTGTGACTTAGCTCTCTTGCTCTCTCAAGTCTGGCACACTTTTGGAGAAGGAAATATTTGGCTTGATAGAAGACAGAAGGCTGCTGTTGTGTTGGGAGGTCATCTTACTATTTTGGGATCACATCTTGTGGTGATACTATCTTAGAGGAAGTTGAGGGGTTTTCTCCATTTATGGTTTCCCCTCCTAAAAGCTTTGTGTCTCTTGTCTCTTGTGATGTGCTTATGTTATTGTTGTGCTTGTTATTCTCTCAGTGAAAAGATCCTAACATAATGCTAGCTTAAATGTTGAAAAACTAACATAAATTGAATTTTATACAATCCTAAATTTCACTTAATTTTTACTTGGTCTTTTCTTTTATTCTTATATAAACTCTAACTTTTATTCCTCTCATATTATGTTTCCACATATTAAAAAAAATAAAAGACCAAAATATCTTAAGATAATGGATTATTTAATTCAAAATATCATATCATTAAAGTTTGAGGTGGTTTAATTTGCAGGCATCACATATACGGAGTTCTTATTAACAACATTGAAGTCATAAAAATAAAAGATAAACAATAACACGAATTATTTTTGAGTCTTCTTTCATGTGAAGGATAAAATTATATAAAATATCTATGCCATCTTTCACATATTAGGTTAAGAGTTGTATCGTAACTTTATTTAAAATATTTTATAAATTAAAGTTATGTTAACGTTTCATTTTTACATCATCATTTTTCTTATATGAAGGGAAACGAAACGTTATGATACTACGATGGTATGTGATGTGTGGCATTTTAAAAATTATACGTTTTATTCATGAATGAGCTCAAAAATATCGAGGAAGTTTACTAGTCCACTGAAATTATAGCACGCCAAGAGGGAAAGATTGTTGCCATATCACCAAACTGTTTTCAAGATAAGATCGCTGCCAGCAAGTTAAACGTGGAAGAAGATAGGGTTAATATTTGTTGTTGTTTCTGCACCAGTCGTCTTCATTAAAATTAACGCAGTAGGTAAAAAGAATTAGCCTCATGAAGAGGATAAGTGATTCCTAGATGTTAAAATATCACACCTAGCAAGTGTTTGTTACTGGAGAGACGGTTACTTATTAAGACTCTGCCACATCTACACGTTAAATCTATTCCTGAGGCAGGATTCTAGACTCTTATTTACTACTAATTCCAGCTTGCTGAACAAATCATTAGCCGATATTGTTCAATAATTTATCTATTTTTACAAGATTGTTGAAAAATGAGAATCATGAAGAAGTCACGTTCGATGAGATCGCATCTTTGAAGGGCATGGTCATTGAAAAGACGCTATGTTGTTAAAATATAGCATGCCGGAGGATTATATTGAGGTCATGTCTACCATGCTATTGTTGAGGTAAGCTGCAATCACAATTTTCCACTTTTCAAGGGCGTCTAAAGCATCAAAAGCAGTTTCCAAGATCCTTTTTGCATTAAAACATAACGTTTTATTTCTTGGTGTGAATGAGAAATAGTAGGCAGCAAACCAAGACTACCACGTTGATAGCATATCGGGATCCAGGTCTAGGAATCTTACCACTTCACTTGTCAGTTGCATCAGCCAGCGCATTGATCACCATGTAAAATGGGCTAATATTGTTACAGAGAAGAATAATTATCTTCACATTTATTGTTTATGCTAGAAACCATGTAGAAGAAATAACTGATGCATAAAATAAACGGTTGTTGATCTTCAAGTTACCATACCAAATCGCCGGCTAGTTATTTCCCAGTAATTCAAGACTGACATGTCATGAATTCCGACTCTTTTATTTACTAAAATCATCCAGGAATTTTCACAATGAATTGGATTTACATTCACATCAAAACACATCTGCATATGCATATCGAATTTACCCACCTGGGTGGGTGAACATCGACAAGAAGAGAAGTTTCTTCGCCATTTTACCATTTGAAAATATCTTTCATTTCTTTCTAATTATCGTCTTTCTTTACCATTGATACTCATTTGCCTATTTTTATATATGCAGGTTTGGACGAAGGTTAAAACAATCCATTAATTGGCATCGTGAGGGATAATTTTACCAGATGACAATAAGATTTAATCTGGAGGGGAAGATTTATATGTTATGATGATCATACATAATGTGTCAGAGATCGAGATTATATTTCTATTATCCATGATCTAATGGAGGAAATTACCCATTACAAAGTTTATCGTAGTGAAAGGAGTGTCTGGTTTATTTTTCTTCTCGCCATTTTATTTTTCTTTATGAATTATCTTCTTCATTTGCAGATTAAGTGATAATCTATTATGACATTAATGCAGATACTTCCTTCATAATTGCGATGTGAATTCACCAAGGAGGATGATGATACAATTGGTTCATAGAAGCACAATCGCCAGAAGCTTGGATGTTGATTCTGTTAGTATAAACCTCACAAAATAAGGACCTGGGACAAAAAATATCGCTATACATGGAGCATGAAACTCTCTACCAAAATGGGTTAAATTTTGAAGAAATTTTAATGAATATGGAAGGATGTATTGCCTATAAAAGCAATAGCAATTCAACTGGTAAAAGGGGGGGTGGATAGCGCTAAACAGGGCTGAAGAAGTTTTCTTCTTTTAAGTTCTATAATTTTCTTATATTCTAGGGTTTTTTGAAAACCACAGAAATGGAAACGCTTGGTCCTTGGATGGTATAGGTGACTGAAGAGAGAGATACTTGAGATATATTTTGTTGCTAGTTTTATTTCATTATTGAAGTTTGATCTTTGGATGTGAGATACAACTGGACATCTACAGATTGATATCATTTCTGGTATTGTGTTTTTGGATATACTCTATATCTTAGTATATTATCTTCTATATTAATATTAATACAGTATGCTTTGTTATACTTGTGTTTAATTACAATTTTCACTTTGTCAGCTCAATATTGCATTTGAATTAATATATCATTGTGACTGAATTTATTAGTATTTTTACTATAAATTTAAGTTATAAGGATATACATTTCTTTCTATTAAATATCATTTGTATTTTTACAGTGATTTTTTATTAGACATCATCTTTGATTCAAACCGCTATGTTGATAATTAGTTATTAATTAATTTCAGAAAATTGAAATAATTGTTTATTTTTAGTTTCTCTGTTAAGTTGTTTTATAATAGAATGATTTATTATGTATGACTTAAATATTTCTATTTAGATCATACTCTTTATCTTTCTGTTCATCATTTATTAATTAATAATTAATATAGTATTTAAAAGCGCTCTCAGCTGAGATAGGATAGATAGGATAGTTCAAATAGTTCAGATTAAGTTTTATTTTATTATCTTTCAGTTAACAGCTATTAAATCAATTTGTGTAATTTTTAGCATAATTTTAATCGTCTTTATATTCAGAAAAACTCTTCAAAAATTGGAGTATTTCCTTAAGAAAGCAATTATAAGACAACTTAGATAGTTGAAACTAATTATAGGATTCATTTAGGTAGAAATAACATTAGGATAGGTTAGATTTTGCTGATTTTAATTTCTCCTTAAGAGAAAAATCAGCTGGTAGCAGGACCATAACCTGCGAGGTTTTGCTATTCCAAATGCACCGGACGCTACGTTAAGCTGATTGTGTGGGAATAACCTCCTTGTTGGCCTAGGTCAGAAAATCAGGCCAACAAGACGTTGAGGAAAAAAATGGCATGGTTCAAGAATTATCCTCTAGTACGAAAAAAAAGATATCCTTCTTCATATATTTTGGGAAGAAATTGGAGACAAAGAACTAGGCCAAAGAATAAGCTGAGGATGAATATGAAGGTCGTCCTTGATTCCAAATTTCAAAAGGATGGATTAACTATTGTAAAATAATCCTCTAGTGATGAATACTTATAGGTTGGAAATGAAGAGCATCATACAGTGGATCAAACCCTTAAGGATATTGAAAAATAACTAAACCATGCACTAGAATTTCCCCAGGAAGGTTATAAGTATAAAGGTAAGAAAACAAAATTCTGAATTTGAGATAGGTACTTGTTCAAAACCCTCAAATGTTGAAGTATTAGAGGAACAAGAAGATCTTGTGCATCAAGAAGTCATGTAAACACTATCATAAATTGAAGTTTTGAAAAAATCATTACAATATTTTAAAGATCCAAATGGATATATGAATGATTTGAATGACAAATTAATGATAGAAAATAGGAGGTTTAGAGAGGATCTAGAGAAGATTAATGCAAGCTAACCAGAATTAATAAGAACCTCTAAGGAAGTACTGAGAAGAAAGAGACTCACTTAGCATCAAAAGAAAGAGCTCATTGATTATAATAATTAACTCCAAAGTAAGATTCAAACAATGGATGCAAAGTACTCTCAGTTGTAGAGGAGGTCCCAGGAATTTGAGGGACTTACAATGTTGGATGAAGCAGCTAGAAATCTCTAACTATCCATTTTTGGATTCAACTCAAAGTTTCGTTGGACTATTCAGGTGTAGGAGTAAGGTCATATTTCCATAATCTTCAGAATGATTCATCATCATTAACATTCATCATCTATTAGTGATAGGTGGCATATTTTATGTTATGAGTTATAGAAGTATATAGATAATATATAATCCCTTTTCTATTTTTGTTCTATTCGATCCTTAAATATTGGATAAAAAAATTGTTTTAAGACATTTTGTATAAATATGACAAGGAAGGATAGAAAATGCATTAGGAAATTATTTTGCGAGATTAGGCTACATGATATCATCTATATAAGGCATGCGTTTTATATTTTTTATAGCTAATATAAATACTATATTGGAATGATATCATATTTTTTGATGATTCGTTGTATTATTTTGATCATGGTAAATGTTAATGTTGAGTATGATTACTTGATTCATAACTTCATTCTCTGATAAATGTTTTCTATCTTAGAATACTTTTGAATGGGTTAATGTTTGCTATGCTTTCTTTTTTCATAAAATTTAAAATATGAAGCTTTTCCCTATAGTGGTGTTTTCTCCCCTACTATGTTAAAAAGAACCTACCCTAGATTATCCAGATCATAGGGTAGAGTTCAAAAATGGAAATGGGAAACAAGAACAACAATAATAATATTTTTTTAGATTTTTTCAAATATATTATCCTAATTAACAAACATAAAGGGATCCATACCTTTTTATGTAATGTGGGCCACTGTAGCCGTCCACAAAAATGGTCTTGAAGATCCACATTTTGGGTCTTCAGTCTCTTCCATGAATGGTTGTCAGATGGAGAATGGATCCGAATGGGCACGTAGGTATCTCAATGTACAAAGTGGGAGATGATATGGCCTTATGTTGTTATCACTATTATTTGATTACCTTATTCCTGGTCCCCACTTTTCCTTTAGAAGTTCCTCATAGTCCAAAACTTAGTTATCTAACTGAAAAAATCAAGATTATATGGGCTTTGGGCCTTAGTAGTCTTGGTGTAAACTCTATTGAAAACATCTTATGGCCCTATTGTCGAGGAGAAGAGAAACGAAAGTGAATCTTCCCTCGGTTTTTAAATTTAAAAAAAAAAAGTCTTATTTTTGATAGTGAACAAAATTGGGGGATCTTGGAGACTACATTTTCAACTGTAGTTCAAAAAACAATCACAATGGCTTCCAAGAGAGTTGGAACTAGGGGAAATCCTTCATTTCCTTTACATCGAGCAGTTCAATATCCAGAGAAACTATTAAGGGAAGCTACATAAAAGCTTAGTTCTACATTAGAGGGTACTGATTAGTATACTACATTAGTTTCTGAAACACCAAGTGAAATTATTCATTCCCATTCTTTTTCAAATTTGTCAACTATTGAAGAAGAAAAGAATAAATATTTATCTATCTTTATTCCTGAGTTTTAGAATCCTAGTCAAGTTGATAATTTTAGAATTTATTCTAATACTTTGTCATCTAATAATGTAAAGGAATACATTTTGAACTCTGAACAATTTGATTATTTTAATACATCATCATCACCTTACACACCTCTCACTAGTAGAATTCCCTTTATCCAAATAAAGTTCAAGTTACCATCTTCTTCTCAGATTAAATCATCAACACTTCAGGTTCAAACACCTTCTTCACAAGCTTCTCCAAACCTCCTAATAGAATGGATGTTATAGTAGCTGCTAGGTATGACCCATTAGTCTTAACTCAACGTCTTAATCATCTTCCTGGTGGAGATTATCGAAAGTGTCTCCCAAGGTTTGATGGCCAAGGAGAAGTTACAGAAGAGGAGCATTGCAATGCTTATTTTACTTATGTTAATAACCAGAATATAGAACATCAGGATGTATGCATGTGGGTCTTTGTTCAAAGTTTAGATGGAGAGGTAAGGACATGGTTTAGATAATTTCCTCCAAATTACATTGATGGGATAAATTCTTTGGATGAATTTTTTATGAGGCAATGGGGAGATACCAAATATTATCTTTATAATATTACTAAGTTTGTATCTTTAAAAAGAAAACAAGGTGAGACAACTATTTATTTTACTAAACGTTTCGACAAAATGTATAGTAAGATACCTACAAAAATTAATCCTACTAAGACATCTGCAAAGATAACCTATGACAATTCCTTTGATGCTAAGTTTTCTTTATTATTAAGGGAATGGAGAGACATTACTCTAGTAAGCATGCAAGAAGAAGCTTTGGAGGTAGACTCAAACTTGATGGCAACTAATAAGTTGAGGGATAAATTAGAATATCATGGAGAATAAAAGAAAAAGAAAAAAGAAATGATACCATCTACTTCAGTGGAAAAGGTAATAGGTAGTAATATGGATGAAATGATCAAACTCATTAATAATTTATCAACAAAGATCGGCAGGTTGGAAATAGAAAATAAAAATAAAAATAGACCTATTCAAGAAAATGATAATCGGAATCGAAATCAGTTTAGAAGGCCATTGAATCCTAGGTTTTTTCCTAGAGATAGGAGGAATAATGAAGACCATAAAATGCATCCTCCTCTTCATAACAATTTGATATATGATGATGAGTCTAATTAAATAGATGAAATAGAAGTTGAAGACTTATATCCTGATATTGATCAATTGGATGATGTCCCTTCTTCACATTTTATAACTAGGTCTAAATATCCTAAAAAAAATTGGTTAATTATCCTGAAACGGATAATTTTGAACAAGGGTCATATATGCCAGATATTTTGCAAGAAATTCAGTAGAAGAATTATGGTCTCATATATGGAATAAGGAAGGATTCACAAGACAAGCAGAAAGAAAAGAATGTTCCTAGAAAATAAGGGTTGTCTCTTGAGAAGAAACAAGATCAACAAGGAGGTAAAGATCAAGTTGCAGATATGGAAGATATAGGAAGAGTTTCCACTAGTTTCAATCTTGAATATAAAATTAGAAAAATCAATATCCATTTTCCATTTACTAAACTAATTAAAAATAAGTCATACGAAGATCCTACTCTCAATATCTTAAATGCCCCAATCAATTCTATTCCTTCAGATGTGATTAATTTACAAGATGAAAATATGACCATAATTTTTGGTCCCAAAACATTTGATCAGCCATATGATCAATCTGATTACCCTCCTCCTTTTTATACACTCTTATAGTTCATGGTCAAATGTTGCATAACTGTCTTCTACACTTTGGTGCTTCACACAATCTTATGCGTAATGTAGGCATTGAAACTTTATGGATTATTGTCACTAAGCCCTATCATGATATGTATGATTTTGACTCTAGAGTAGTAAAGTGTCTTGGGGTTATCAAGGATGTTTTTTTTATCCTTACACAGTTGCCAATGAAAAGTGTACTCATGGATGTTGTCATAGATGATATTTCTCCTAAGTTTGGTATATTTTTTTCAAGGTCACGGGAAAAAAAGGTATGGGGAACCCTACAAATGGACCTTTAATATGCTATCATTCCATTATTTGGTGGGGAGTACAAGAGGATTTATAGGGAGGTACAACTTGCTTATTTGGTAAGTGACAATAAAAATCCTAGAAATCATCCCATTTATTCTGTTCAAGAATATTTTGGTTCCTGTATGTTACATCTAATTGATGACACCATGAGTATATTACAAGTTGAAAAATATCATGCAAAATGGAGGTTCGTTATTGTTTATGGAAAATGTACATTGATGGTTCATAATGTAAGGAGGGAGAAGGAGCAGATATTGTACTTATTTCTCCTGGAGGTGAGATTACTTATTTGATGTATAAGCTGGAATTCCAAACAATAAATAATATTGTTCAATATGAAGCATTAATTCTTGGTCTTAGCACTACAAAGGACCTAAACATTTAGCATCTTACTGTGTTTGGTGAATCTTAATTAGTAGTTTATCAATGTAAGAATGTATATCACCTCAAACAACATTTGTTGAAAGTATACCAGAATGAGGTATGGGATTTGGTTGATAAATTTTTCTTAGATTTGAACATATATTTTATCCCAAGAGATCATAATCAAATAAAAAATTCATTGGATTTAGAAGAAACTTAATTTAAGGTTCCCAAATTAACACACCTCAAGTATCCATTGTGATAAGGAGATTAATTGTTTTTAGAATTGACATGTGAGTTTCCTAAGTCACTGATTAATCAAGATCAAAATATTGACTTCCATGAAAGTGATGCATGTACAAGAGATTCAGTTGGAAACCATAAGATAGTTGAACTAAAGGGAAAATTTCATTCCTAAAGGTCTTGTTCCTCTTGAAACATTGTTTTCAAAATATGGCACTTTATTGAAGCCTACTTTACAATATTCTGAAAAAAATGTCTTAAGTTGTAATATTGGTAATCAGGTTGAGCATAAAATGATTAAAATATCTAATCCACTCATATAAGGAGAGGAATAGGTACATTAAACTACTCAAATAATTTGTTGATATTTTTGCTTGGTCATATGAATATTTCAAAACTTATAACATTAGCATAATCGAACATAAGATTCCATTAAATCCAAATACAAATCCTTTTAGGAAGAAGCTTAGGATAATTAATCCAACATTGCTTCCAGATATTGAAAAAGAGGTAAAAAAAAATTATTTGATGAAAAAATTATAATACCTCTTAGATATTCTTCTTGGGTAGCAAATATGGTGCCATTATGTAAAAATAATGTAGAATAAGACTTGTGTAGAATTTTGTAATTTGAACAGATGCTCCCTTAAATATAACTATCCATTTCCAAAAATTGATTAGATCTTTCATAGAGAGGTGGTTTCCTAGAGGATATCAGTGATTGATGGATTTTTTTTCTATAATCAGATTACAATACAGCCAGAGGACAGGGAAAAAACAACCTTTACGACTCCTTGGAGCATGTTTATGTATGACAAAATGCCTTTTCGACTTATGAATGCAGGTGCCACAAAGGGATATATATATATATATATATATATTTTGTTGGTGAGAAATAAAAGTTTGTAGTTATATATCTAGATGGCATTACATTATTTTCCAAATATGATGATAAACATATCAAGAATTTGACAGGAACTTTTCTTAAGAGCATGAAATTTGGATTATCTTTAAATCCAAAGAAGTCTCATTTTATCATGGAAGAAGGTAATCTCTTAGTTCATATAGTCTCTGTTGAAGGGATTAAAATAGATCCAAAACTTGTTAAATCCATCCTAAATATCAATATCCCTAGAAATTAAAAAACAATTCAATCTTTCATTGGAAAATTAATTTTTTTAAGGTGGTTTATCCCTAGTTTTGCAGAGATCATTAAATATATCACAAAGATGCTTAAAAAAGAAAGGGAAGTTAAGCGTTCAATTGAGCCTAGGATATCATTTGAAAAAATAAAGCAACCACTTATAGAAGAACTAGTGTTAACAAGTCCTTATTTTACTTAAGAATTTTCAATCTTTTCATTTGCACCTGAAGACATTATAGTTGTTGTACTATTGCAAAAGAATTCAGAGAGTTTACTATCAACCAATTTCATTCTTTATTAAAACATTAAGAGATTCAATGCTTAAATATAGAATAATGGAAAAACAAGCTTTCACATTAGTTAAAGCTCCGAAATTCTTTAGGATTTATGTTTTCCATTCCAAAATTATAGCATATGTTGCAAGTGCAGTAGTTAAAGAAATTATGGTGCAACCTGATAGTGAAGGAAAAAGAGGACGTTGGATAGAAAAAATTATGGAGTATGATTTTGAGGTCAGACCTACCAAGTTGGTAAAAGGACATGGTTTATCTAAACTTCTAGCAGACTCAAATTTTCAAGCTTTAGATCTTCATATGATAGCTGAACAATCAATGTAGGGTTCGTCAATAGAGCATGATAAGGAAAAAATTTATGGAAAATATCTTGATTCCCCATGGTATGGTAATATTTTTTATTTTTTGTTGTATTTACAATATCCTCTTGATTTGAATAAGAGTGAATATAGATCATTAAAACATAAGGATTTGAAATATCTTTTAATCAATCAAATTTTCTATTGGAAAGATCCTGAAGGTGTATTGCTTAAATTCTTGGATAGATCTGAGGCTGATGTTGTTACTACATAAGTACATGGAGGTGTGTGTGAAGGTCACAAATACTGGAAAAAAAAACATTCAAATGTTTAAGAGTTGGTTACTATTTTTCCACCCTTTTTACAGATGTGTATTTTCAGGTCAATGCTTGCATTGAATGCCATAAGTTTGTAGGTAAACACAAATTGAAGTATCTACCCTTAAAACCCATTGTAGTAAATGCTCCATTTTAGAAATAGGGTTTATATTTTATAGGTAAAATTAGTCTTCCTTCCCTTGGCCAACATAACTGGATTTTAACATCCATTAATTTTTTTACCAAGTGAGTGGAACCATTCCCACAAGAGGAGAAACAAACAAATTTATCATTAATTTCCTTCAAGAAAATATCTTAAGTAGATTTGGATGTCCAAGGAAATTAGTAATAGACAATGCTCTATCCTTTAAATTTAAAAATATGATAATTTTTTGTGAAGAAAATAGAATCATACTGAAGCACTCTACACCTTATTACCCTTAAGGGAATGGATTAGTAGCATCTACTAATAAGAGTATTATTAGCCGCATGAAAAAGATGTTATTTCAAAATAAAAGGACTTGAGACATTATGTTAAAATATTATCTTTGAGAAGATTAGGTGACCAATAAAAAATACATTGGAGCATCACCTTTTCATCTTTTCTATGGGATTGATGCAGTATTTCTTATACAATTAAGTTTTCCAGTAATCAATTTTTTGTAGGATGTTGAAGAAGAAACAGATCAAGTGAATAGGAGAATGTTTCAAATAGTTAAGTTGCAGCAGGAAAGAGAATCAATAGTTGAAAAAGTTGAGTCTTATAAAAGGAAAGTAAAATAAATTTTTGATAGAAAAGTAAAAAAAGATACTTTCTCAGTTGGTGATGCAGTTCTCAAGTGGGATGCATGAAGAGGTGAAACAAGTAAGCAATGGGATATTCAATAATTTATGGCTTGGACCTTTTACAATTATAATTTTTTGGGAAATAACACTTTTGTGTTACATAATTTATATGGTGATGAATATGCAGGCCCAGTCAATTGGTGTTTTTTGGAACATTTTCACACATATTGAGATCATTGGGGATTAAAATTGATTGTATATATCATTGGAATTACAGAAGTTCAGTTTCAATTAAAAGGGTATAATTCTAGAATATTTTGAAGGAACCTGATCAATATGTTCTTAAAGCCTCATAAGGAAATATTTATCACCAACTAGAGCCAGATGTGATCACTGGATTTGTATCCTAGTTCTACCCTAGGTTTTTTTTAAGAAGAACATTTTTTCCTTTAAATTTATTAGGTTTTCTAGGTTATAATAAATCGTTATTATAGTTTTCCATTTACTTGTTCATTTGTTATGATAAACATGAAAAATTGTGGCTCATTCTCATTATTTCTTCCAAAGTTCTTTATAAATATGATGTGATATTTCATTTTTTGTGAATGCTCCACATATGGTGAAGTTTGTATATTATAACTATCATAGTACACTCCGAAAATAGAATGCATAATGAAGTTACAGGTTTTCGCTGCCAGATTGCTCAAATTTTGAAAATAACTATTGACACTTGTCACAAACTAGGCACGTGTTGAATTGAGGAGCTATTGTCCATAATTACTCGAAGAAGCTTTCTTATCACTTGTTCTCGACATTATGAAAATCATTGAACAGGTTGTTTGTAATTTGTTTTCCTAACTTGCTCAGTTATAAAATCTAACTTCTTCCTTCCAGTTAATTGTTTCATATCATGGCCTACTAGGAGAGATACTTATCAAATTTGAAGATGTGACCTAGTAGGAGGAATACTTGTCACAATGAAGAAGAGCAGTGGTAAAATATGCAGTATTGAACTGGAAAATGTAAAATGGATCGAAGAATTCCATCAATGTGTAAAAATGATGAATGAAGCAGGATGGTTTTCGTTCTTTAAAAGACTTAGTGGTCATAATGTAGAAGCGACAATTGTTTTTTCAAGAACTATATTGATTCATCTGTCAATTTTCAAGCTTCAAAGTAAATGAATCCACAATTGCGGAACCAATGAGCATATCCCTCGAAGGAGAAAATGGTTTAAAAAACATTTATTTGAGGTTTATTTAAGCATGTTTATGTTGCATGGTTATGAAAAACTATATTGGAGTAAAGGAATCCATCTTAATAATGTAAAGAAGGAATGGAAGGGTGTGCTTAATATTGTTCAACGCTACATCGCCTGTGAAGGCCGATTTGCGATAGTTTTCGGGTATAATATGAGGTTTCTATTGAATTTGAATGGAGAATATAGGTTATGTTTACCTTGATATCTTTTTAAGATCCTAGAAAAAATATTCATAGGGGTAAAAAATCACCCTGTTCATACTAGTCATTATGTTTTCCATCATGGCTTAGTCAAAGTATTGATAATGACTGAATTAAAAAAGATTTATAGATCTTGGGAGCATTTTTTTTTGTATGCTTTTAAACCAGAGACACCGGAAGCCAAGTATGATAACAAGATGCACACTGATGGTAAATAAATAGAGAGGAAAACCATTGGTTCCATAGGGCAGAAGAGGAAGGTCGAGCAAGGAAACTATCAACCATAAGATGAATGAAATGCTGACAATCAACTTGCGTCAGAAGTATTGCGAACATAGGTACAAAAGAATTTGAGCTTTGAATTTAAAAAGGAATAGATTAGTGCTCCCGATACTCCCAGGGATGTTGAGGAAAAAAATTGGCATGGTTTAAGAATTTTCTTCTAATACAAAAAACAAAGATACCTATGCTTCAGAGATTTGGGGAATAAATTGGAGGTAAACTACTAGGCCAAAGAATAAGATAAGGATGAATATGAAGGTCATCCTTGATTACAAATTTCAAAAGGATGTAGTAACTATTGTAGAACAATCCTCCAGCGATGAATACCTTTAGGTTGTAGATGAAGAGCATCATACAGTGGGTCAAACCCTTGAGGAGATTGCGAAAGAGCTAAAGCATGCACCTGAATTTCCCAAGGAAGGTTCTAAGGATAAAGGTAAACAAAAAAATTTCTGAATTTGATATGGGTACTTCTTCAAAACCCTCAATTGTTGAAGAACTGGAGGAAAAAGAAGATCCCGCACATCAAGAAGTCATGGAAACACTTTAAGAAATTGAAGTTTTGAAAAAACTCATTACAATATTTTAACGATCGAAATGGATATCTAAACAATTCGAATGATAAATTAATTATAGAAAACAGAAGGTTGAGAGAGCATCTAGAGATGATCAATGAAATATATCAAGAATGCATAACAAACTCTAAAGGAGTATTGAGAATAAAGAGACTCACTCAACAACAAAACAAAGAGCTCATTGGTCATAATAAAGAACTCCAAAGTAAGGTTCAAATAATGGATGAAAAGTACTCTCAGTTGCAGAGGAGGTCCCAGGAACTTAATGGAATTACAATGTTGGTTGAAGGAGCTAGAAATCTTTGACTATTTTTGTTTGTATTCAACTCAAAGTCTAGTGGACTATTCAAGCACATGAGTAATTTCATATTTCCATAATCTTTAGAATGATTCATAATCATTAACCTCTTTTGGCTATTAGTGATAGGTGGCATTATTGATGTTATGATTCATAGAAGCAGATATATAATATATAATCTCTTTTCTATTTTTGGTTTATTTGATCCTTAAATCTTGGATCCCAAAATTGCTACTATTTTAATACATTTTGTAAAAATGTGACAAGGAAGGATAGAAAAGGAATTAGGAAATGATTTTGGGAGATCAGGATACAAGATATCATCTATATCAAGAATCTGTTTTTACTTTTTTATAGTTAATATAATGTTAGAAAATAGGACTGCTGAGCAATAAACGTTATACATTTAAATCATTAAACAAGATGCAAAACACATTAAACACATTAAAAGAGGGACACGAATATAATCTAGTTCACTCCAAAGATGGGCTACATCCACACAGATTTTGTCAGTCCTTTATATTATACCATCCGACAAGATGAAAGGAGACAACCTACAGTAACCCCATTACACTTCCTCTTCACGCTCTCACAGTCTCTCTCACACAATCACAAATATGGTTTAAAATGCACAACCATATTATAATGCTTTCTTTTATAGGGAAAATACCATGGGAAAATACTATGGGTCACCCAATACCATGGGTCCCCAAAACTAGTGGCCAATAAACATCCCAAAAATTTCCTTCAGGGGCTCTCCCCCCACACTTCGCAGCTAGGACGAGTGTATAGTAAAGATGACCGATAACATCTCTGCATCTGGAAGATCAGGATCCACAACAAACAAGGCTCCCACTTGGAGACTGATCATAGAAACTCCATCGCTGATGCACTTTCTATACTATGCTCTAGACCTTGGACTTGGAAAATTTCTCATTTTCTCCTTCATGCTTGATGGCCAATAGAAACCAAGTAGGAACTCAGTTTCTCTCTGGCTACTCCCTTCATGAACATGCCTGCACCTTTCTGGCTAGTGTGTATTTTTTCCAACTTTAACAGTTCTTCATCTAGAACAAATATTATGAAATTGTACTTAAGTTGTATATGTTTAGTATTCAAATGAAAGGCTGATTTGTTTGCAAAATGTCTCCCCACACCCCCCTAGCTGGGACGAGTGTACAGTACAATTGATTGATAACATCTCTAGATTTGGAAGATCAGGCTCCACAACCAACATATAAAGACTATCTTGGAATGATATTATATTTGAGATGAGCCATTTTATTCTTTTTATCATGATAAATGTTAATGTTCAATATGATCACCTGATTCATAACTTCGTTCTCTGATAAATGTTTTCTATCTTAGAATACTTGAGAATGGGTTAATGTTTACTATGCTTTAGTTTTTCATGGAATTTAAAATATGAATCTTTCTCCTTATATAATGCATATCTATAGTCTTTTGTTTGCTCCTTACATTGTTATCATTGTTGTTTGATTACCTTATTCCTGATCCCCACTTTTCCTTTAGAAGTTCCTCGTAAGACAAAACTTAGTTATCTAATCGAAACATTCAAGATTATATGGACTTTGAGCCTTAGTAGTCTAGGTACAAACTCCAGTGAAAATAGAAAGCTTCTCCCATACTTCCTTTTCATTTTCAATCCATAAAGATGGAAGAGGAACTCCCTCGAGATATGAATGCACACGAGTCCAAATTCTTCATCCATATTGTTCATATACTTTGACTTCTAAAGAGTTTTTTGGGGTTCAACCTCCTTGACCATGGTAACCCTGTATAGACCTTTGTTGCGCAACATTATCTGCATATCATTCCTCCAATCAATATAGTTGAAGGGTGTGAGGATCTTGGGTGTCAAGACTACTGAATCCTCCATCTTGTAGCTTCAAAGAGAAGTTAATTCTTCAAAATTATTCAAGTTACATGTAAAACTACTTCAATTCAAATTTAAACCAATTCAAGCACTCTCCACTTCGACATGTGCACTTTATTTTGGGTGCATCACACCTATCTAGACTTCTATAGACAAAATAGAGAGGGAGCAAGGAAATAATACCAAGAATTATGTGGAACCCAATTGCTTATGTTGCATCAATGAAAGTTTTCAAGGATTGAAGTTGGCTTGAATATCTTCTTTGATACCATGTTTAATTTACCAAAGCTTAGGATCCTCATGCTTGAGTGAATGCACTATGAAAGAAGGTTGAAGGAGAGATAAGAAATTTAGTGTACACCGATCAAACATGCATGCTGAAAATTGAACAACCAATAGACAAAAATTGGTCATCATAACATTACATCCATAATCATTAACGTCTATGTAATACAATGATAATACAATAGGAATAATTTGAATACACTTGGTAGGATTCGAATTCACCAACTTGGACTGACTCCTATGCTAACTCAATGTGATAAAATCACCACTGATATGTAACTAATATAATGTAGGACAACCAAATTAGTTCACACTCAGTTAACTAAAAAAAGTAGGTAGGAAAAGGCACCTAACCTCCTTGAATGAGGGAAAAATGGTGCTAGACTAACTGTAGATGAACTAACTGATGCCCTTCTGAGGATAATTCAACAAAGAATAGGGTTAACTGATGATGGGACTCCCATGACTCAGTGTGGCATCCTAAATTATATGGTTTGGACTCTGGATTTCCTAAAATCATGCAAACTGACGTATAAAGTGTCAGGTGGTCCCTAATGAGCTGGCCTTGGAACTAGTGAGGTGGAAACATACTCATAATATAGGAAATGACAATTAGAGTATGGTGGTCCATGGGAGCATTAATTAATCCTAACATCTTGATGGGAAAATAGATCAATATTTCAAATTTTTGTGTAGAAGCATCTAAGAAAAGGTCGCAATTTAAAAATTGATGGGGATATTCTGATGGACAATTCCGAATGAAGAAAATTTTCGGAAGTATTTTGTACAGTGTATTATGTTGTAATGGTTTTCATCCTGAAGGAAATTCTAGTTGTTGTGAAAATTTATATTGTGTATATATATGTAAATTTATTTTTTAATAAGATATAGAGAAGAGAGAAGTTTCGTACCTTTATGTATCTGAAAGAAATTTTTTATGTGTTTGTGATTTTCAGTTCTCCCCGGCTCCCTTTATTTTGGTATTAGAGCTAGATAATATCTTTCCCTCCTGTGCATGATTATATTTCCCTCAGAGTAAGATGGTTAGTATATAACTATATTTGTAGATGGCTTAGAGAAGTACTTTGGCACAACTAGCAAGGAAAAATTATGATAATTACTTGACTCAAATGAGTATCCTAATAGATTCTCATAATTTGTGGAGTTTTATGACAAAGTTGATATCCAAATCCTACATACCTTGCAATGGAGCTGTCTCTAATGAATGATGAGAGTGACTAATTAAGGGAGAACAAAAGCAAGGACAATAGAACTCTTGGTCAAGAAATTATGCAATAAGGCATGGAACCGATGCTACTATTTTCCCAAAAGTGTTGAATGCTTAGTCTTCAAATATGGCTTGGGACACTCTTGAAACTAGTTATCAAGGTGTATCCAAGGTGAATATAGTTAAGTTGCAGAACTTTAGAAGAGATTTTGGAATTGTAAAGATGAAATATTGATTTTATAGACAAGTTTATGATCGAGGTCATGAATGTAGTAAATTAGCTAAGATAGTATGTAGAAGACCTCTAAGATCAAAGAGTTATCAAGAAGGTACCTAGTATTTTTCCATGGAAATTTGAGGCTATAGTTGCAACCATAGAGGAGTCTAAATACATTAGTTAGGTCCATATTTGTTGTAAAGGAAAGTTTCCTATGGCTAGGGTTTAAGAGGCCATCAATGTATTGGGGTTGAAAGGTAGAATTATAATGTTCAACAAGCATATATAAGCAAATTTCAGAGATTAGAATGGTTCATACCTTGACAAATGAAGGTTGATCCAAGCATCCCTTCAATCCTCTTCTTTCTCCTCTTTCTCCTCTCGCTCCAAGAGACCTGCAAAACGAATTATACCTTCCTCAAACCAACATGACCACATATAAAGAAATGATAATCAAATAAACATGAAATAATGATCTGACTAACAGCATCAAATGATCATAAACAAAGATTCAACCATACATTAAACAATGATTTGGGAAGAAGAAGGACATCACACATTTATTAATCTTGAAAACAAGTGCAAATATACCTTCTCTTCAAGTTTGGCACCTCATGAAATGTTGATCTGGTTATGCTTCTTCTCTTCTCCAACGAACTCAACCTCCAAGCTCTGCAACACAAGGAGAAAGCTTCTAGGGAAAAGGTGTGGCCAAAGAGAGCTCCAATTCCTCCAGGATAACAATGCAAATATTCAAGTGTCTTCTCATGGACCTACATACCTATATTTATATGCTTTATGAAGATATAGGGTCGAATAAAAAGTAGTTACAACTGAAGGATTCAGTTGCGTAACTACCCAAACTACCAGAATTTTGAAAAACGTATTTTTTTTACATTTTCAGGAGGAATACGTGGTTTGTGGAAACAACAGTCGTGTATGCAGGAGGTACACGTGAATTGAAATGTAAATAGTCATGTATTTAGGGCATATGCAATTATTATATATGACAATTTGCGTACAATACGTGGGTTTCCTTAAGGTAACTCGCATATACATAAAAAACACTCATTTTAAGGGTACTTCTGGGCATTTTCAGACTTTGTTGTCTTCTGGAAAGTTTTAGCTAACTCAGATACCTTTCCAATGTTGTAGAGATGAGTTCAAAAAGAGTTACATAACTTAAGATATATATCCTACATATTAGGTGTTTTTTCAGTTACTTTCATGAAGTGTCGTCATAGAAGTGTCGACATGCGATGGAATCATGGGAAAGTGATCAGAGGCAGAGATGTGTCATTTTGAGCTATAATAGATGCCCCCTAATGTATGAGGTTGGAGGAGAAGAAATAAACCAAAATACATTATAAAGGAAACAGTTGAGTATGTAGAGAGTAGAGAATCTAAGATCGAAAGGCTCGAACAAAGGTACCTGAAAGAGAGTTAAATGTCAGACAAAACTAATCTCTGGGACATACAAGTCCATATACAAAACATTGCCATAAAGATATAGGTGGATCCAACATATGTATATCTGATGAAACTATCATGGTCTCTCAATATGCAAGAAGTTGCCATATCAAATCTAAAGGAGTCATGGCCACAAATGAACAAGGTGGATCCATGCTCAATAATTGATCATAGCCACAAAAATACAAGGTGGATCTATGTCTCAGCAAAATGTCATATAAATTTTAACAAGGTCTTGCGTAGATTGGGCAATAGAAAAAGATGATGATGTTACTATTGGCCCACGGTCCTCAATCCAAACTGCCCAAAAGGTACGAATCCTAACCATGCGAATAAAGGAGTTGAATTTGAACATGGAGGAAACCATTTGATTACCAGTCAATAATGAGAACTATTAAGAAACATGAGGGAAACCACCATTAATGGAAATGGTCCCCAAGGTACCTAGTACATTATAACAGGTGTGAATAGAAGGACTTGAAGTTGAACACTTGAATAATCTGTCGAGTAGGAGACAGTAAGGCATTCCCACTACCCAATAATGAGGGAAATTGCCACTGATGACTGCAATCCCCAAGGTATTGTCATAAAACTTTAAATCTCATTCCCAGAGAAAGATGTGTTGTAGTCAATAGGAAGAGATCTGTTGGAAGGAAGGAATTAAGGCATCCTTCATCATCCAACATGAGGTAAGTCAGAGACTAATTGGATCCGGAATTGGTACAAAATTTTATGATAAGGACCGCCGAAGACATGATGTAATGAACTAATACTAGGGAGTTGCCGACACAAAAGGTCAAGGAAACTGCAGAATGGCCGACAAAGGTTTAATACTTGAACAGTGAGCATGACACAAAAGTGAATTAGGTATATTTCGACACAAAAGGAACCAACAACACAAATCTAGAATGTAGGAGACATTGAAAGATTCCCCATATAATTGGAAAAGAGACCAACTGGAGGATTAAGAAACTCTGAATCGGGATAAGATCAAAAAACTAGGACCCAACTATTAATAGACTCAAAACTGGTGCTTTGTTAAAGGAAACAAGACTTGCTGCCATGATGTAAAAAGCATGTGAATGAACTTCCCTTCCCCTCTTTCTTGTAAAGGTTTAATGAGTCCAAGAAAGCAAACTCGGGACCTTCTTCATTTTTGGCAAGATCGAAGAAGAGAAAAAAGAATGCTTGATAAAGTAGTGATTCGTGGATTTTACAAACCCAAACTAGTACATGCTCGATAGTGTTTTCATAGTTTAGAGAGTCTGAAAAATCCAAAGAAGACTCCAGGTAGGAATTTTTTGTCCAATTTAGTCTCCTGAGGCCGAAAAAGTATAAAACAAACCACCGAAGAACTCTCTTAGCTTCCGAAGAAGTAAGGCACACCTTTTTCGTACTTAGTGAGGAAGGTCCGAAAAAGGTTAAATTACCACCTACCCAATGCTCCTTCAAAAGTAGAATACATACTAAGTTTTACAAGTGTGAAGGAAGGAAATATCACTCAGAAAGATCCATTTGATTATGATAAATGGGGCTTACAACAATAAACTCGATGCTTTGTTCTTTAGGGTTTAACAAGCATGATAAAGACATAAAGTACACTCAAAATATTTTTCATGTTTAGGTCCAGAGCACGAAAAGAGAAAACTAAGCTCATAACAGGGGTTCCTTTTCCATAAGTTTAGTCCCTCAGGTCTGGGAAAGTGATAAACCTATGCCTGAGAATACTCTTCTAGATTCTAAATAAAAGAGAGTGTTCCTTTCTCGTATTATTCCACATGGTCCGAGAAAGTGATAACCTACCACCAATGTGGATGCCCATTCACATATTCGTAAGGAGCCTGAATGGACAAGTTTACTGGGAAGTCAAGTCTATTTTGAGGAGTTAGACTTGGTCCTAAAGAAACTCAATAGCTTTCCCATGAATTTGTAACGAGTCCAAAAAATTCAACTCGCAGCCTCCTTACTGTTTTTAACGAGCTCGAAGGAGAGCAGAAAGAATGCTCTAAATGCGAGGAGATGAGTGTCAAGGGCAAGTGAAACTAGTTCCAAGCATGAGGAACAAACCTATGCATAATGCAAGGAAAAAAAGCAAGATAAGGACACTCAGGGAACATCTCCTCAAGGTAAAAGGTGTCAAGTTGCAAAGGCTAAATGATACAAGGCTTAGCGACAATGAGAACAAACATGACGGCTTATACAATGAACTAAAAGCATGGAAGTTGGCATCAGGTGTTATAGATGATTTTACCACTCCAGTTGAATTACACTTGTATGGCCTTCCCCTATCCCTTTGTAGACTCCTTAGACGCCTTGGACCATTTTTTGTTCTTTGATGTTTCCTTGACCATCCCTATAAACATGTGAAAATGAATACACATGAATTTTAAACCCCTAATCACATATATACGCGGGTTTGACCCCTAAAATTGCGTACATTGGGATGTGTGCATAATCCAAATCTTTTTGGAGTTTTCCTTGACATGTATCCGACTCACTTGACTCCTGGCATTCCTTATGCCTTGAGATCGCTCGGATTAGACCTTCCATTACCCCTTTGAAAAGCTATATAAGGAACTATTTGGTACATTGAAGGCATAAGAAAGAATTGAGAGCAAAGAAACTATAGTCCATTGTTGCAGAAACTTGTGCTTGAGTCTGCATCCCTTTGTCCCTTGGAGCACTTTTGTGTTCTTCCCAAGCTTTCCTTTTGCTTGTGAACCTGCTATCAAGAGATGGAGGATTGAGGTGGTGGAGGCCCAAGTGGGGGATTCAGTTTCTCCGATTCGCAGACGTGCCGATAGTGGTTGTATCCATTGTAACCTCTGATTTTATATTAATAGAAATATCTTTTCCTGTCGAATAATGTGTGTTTGAATGAATATTTTATCCATGAATAATTTCAAATGCTTATACATTGTTGATTATATGTGCTAGAATAGATCTAACACCAATATATATAGTATGCTTGTCTTGTTTACTTGTTGTTGAGGAAGTGATTAATCAATACAAGATGAAGTTGGAAAGCTCAACGGGGATCTACTTCAACCGTCCGGAATAAGGTACGAGGTTTGATCCTTCAGTGTTAGATATTTAACTTCTATCGCATATTGGAAAGGATTGATTTATGGAGTCAAGTTGTCTGTTGTGGTACCCCAAGCCATAGAAATTTCTCTCCGTAACAGAATTGGTGACTCCGCTGGGGAGTTACTAGTAGTTTTCCTTTGGGGGTTTTCTATCATCATTCAATGAATTTGAATTGCTCTTTTTCTCTTGTTTCTATGTCGGGTCTGGGGGCATGTTTTCCTGGTAGTGTCTGATTGGTGTGAAGTTTGTCTCAACTTGTCTATTTTCCTTTATTTTTATGCACCTTTCTTCCTGTACACGAGTTTTGATCTCACAATCGCGTATATACGTGGGTTTCTTTGCCATTTCCACGTATACATGTGGGTTTACTACGAACAGTCATGTATGCCCTTAGTTTTTCCTTTTAGAGGAAGTTTAGTGGTTGCTGGGTGAATTTTGATGATTGTTGAGTCTCCTTTGATACTACCAAAGTCTGTATACACCTCTGTTTCTGACCAGAGACGTATTTTTTAGGGTAAATTTATTTTTTAAGAATGTTCTTGTCATTGCATTTTCTATTTTTTGTTTTGGGATTAGTGCATTAGACTTATTTTACCTTAGTGCTTTTCTTGAGTGCTGCTTGATTGTTCTTGCAGAGTTTTGGGATTGTAGAATCATTATTTTGCTTTTTATATCTCATTTTATTTCAAAAAATCCAAAATATTTGCTTATCATCATGCATTGCATTTTGCATTTTGCATAGTACTTGCACTAGATTTGCTTTGGAGTATTAGTCAAGATTTCATATAGGAAAGCTTTCATTTATCATTTGAAGAAAATTGTACATTTCACGTAGTAGCATACCCTGTTTTCATGGACACAATGCATTTGCATTGATTGTTAGGTGTGCATTTTACTTCATGTTGTGTCATAACACCATTAGTTGCACGGCCATATCCCTCTTTTGAGTAAAAAATCCAATTAAAATCAATGCTTAATTAAAATGAACTACACTATTTTATTTGATAGGGTTCACCAACAAGATTAGGTTTTAGGGTCTTGGAATAGTTCATTGTGAGTAAATTCTCCAAGATCACTAAAAATCATCATGTATGTGTCTGTCCAGGTGAGTGTGTGAAATTCCTTGGTATAACCAGTGTTTCTCAGGATCCTCCTCTCAAAAGGGAGTTAAGCACGAGGCAGTGTGAGTGGTTATTGATTGGGATGAAGCCTAGTCATAACTGAGTAGCACTAGAGATATTTCCAAGATTGTATTTGTATATGGGGGCTCTTTTGAGAGTTTTGGGCTTTGCTACCCTGCCCATATGGTCAATCCCTCATGCAACTATCTACCTGAGAATTGATTATATTGATGTGACCTTAGTGGGCTTACCTAGGATATTTAGGGGGTACTTTGCAAGGGTTATTTTCCAGGTGTCCCAGCCAGGTTGGGGTCGGATAGCACAGTCGCTTTATGTGTTTAAGATGAGGGACACAATAATTGGTTACGTACCTCCGCTTTTTGTGTATGGGAGTCTCAAGCCTCTCCTAGGAGAGACATGCCTGCTTCATTCGGAAGCTCACTTATCCTACCCTTAATTGCTTGTATTTGGCTTTACATTTTATTGGTGATTTCTCTGTGCACGTTAGCTTGCCTAGGGTTTGCATAGATAGAGAGTCTTTTATATTTTTTGAGTCATTGTGGATTCGGGTGTGGCTCCTCATCGTTCTCGTCGTTTAGCAGGAATTATTCCTTCTACATCTCCTCCTCCTTTGGGAACAAGAAATAGACAGTCTAGGAGGACTACTTCACACATTGATTCACACACCATGGGAGACCATATAGAAGGTATTCCTGAACCACCTTCTCCCATTCATGTGGAATATGGGGAGTTTCCTCCTAACTATGATCCTTCACCTGACTTGACTAAGTTAGGTCCTATGATTTTTGATATAGGAATATTTCATGATAGACCTACTTACTCTAGGGTTGATTCCCCATTGACGCATCGCTGGTATGGAATGCCGGAGGATGACCAGACTCATTTTGAACCCGCGAGCACTAGTTATGGTAGTTATGGTATGTCTGGTTTTCCTACACATGATTTGGCATTCCATGTTGAGTCTGAGTTTGAGCCTAACACTATGCTTGGGGGCACTCTCATTCCTTACCATGTGGAGAGGTTTGGG
Organism: Pseudotsuga menziesii; assembly: GCA_001517045.1. Lineage (NCBI taxonomy): Eukaryota > Viridiplantae > Streptophyta > Pinopsida > Pinales > Pinaceae > Pseudotsuga > Pseudotsuga menziesii. The sequence goes on from LPNX011109288.1 coordinate 24,547, forward strand.
AGCACTAGTCACATTGCACCTTCCATCCCAGCTGTGGAAACCACATCACATATTCCTCCTAGGTCTAGGGTTAGTGATCCTATTAGGATACTAGATTTGAGATGAGTGACTATAGGGAATAACACGTACATAATTACACAGGTCCCTTCGTCCTCTATCCCTAGTTCTTCGAATGTTCACCCTCCACCTCATTCACGTGGTCCTTTGGGCCGGAACATTGCTACGAGTCATGTCCGTGCTGTGTCTACTAGACCAGTTGTGTCTCAGGTACATGCACTGCTCGTTGTTGTGGGAGGTCATGGTCATACTTCTAGAGGTCATATTCCTACTTTCGGAACGTATGTTCCTACTTCCGGAATGTATATTCCTACTTACGGAGTGTCTCATGGGACATCTCATGCGATGACTTGTGGACCTTTTTATGGGACGCAGTATCGACAGGGTTGTTCACCTTATGGGTGTAGGTATCAACAACATTCTTACACTCCAAATTACAACTTTATAGCTCCAAATAGTCAAGGTACACCACACTATGGTGCTTCCATGCCACCCTATATAGGTCAAACGGGAGGAGGGCACTATGGCCAAGGCCATGGTGGTTATGGTAATCAGACCTATGTGAATCAGAACTATCAGAGAGTGGTCCATCGACCTAATCATCCTAGGATCCCTTTCCTCATAACGCTAAATATTCCTAACTTGTCGAGATTGAAAAACGATCCTGTAGCTCATGACCCGGCTTGGCCGGCTGTCCCTACTAAGCTTCCCTCGGACATACCCAAGTTTGAGGGAAAACCGAGAGAGGATATGAGAGAACATGTTACTACCTTTCACCTATGGTGCTCTTCAAATTCCTTACACCAGAACTCAATCCATTTAATGTTGTTTCAATTCACCCTTATAGGGCCTACCGTGAAATGGTATATAGAGCTACCTAGGGGGGCATTCGCTTTGTTCGATGACCTAGTGATGAATTTTCTTAACCACTTCCAGCTACCAGTGTGTTATGACATTGGTACCAAAATATTGTCAACAATTTCAGCAGGATAAAGCCACACATATCTCGGATCATATCCAAGAGTGGCATAGATAGGAGAGGTTAATTAAATCCTTTATATCGCCAGAATTCCTCCTTGAATGGTTCCTTAAGTTGTTATTGCTGTATATAGCGAAGGATGTTTCTACATCCAGAGTATAAAATGAGGAACAAGCCATTTTTAGGGCACAGGAACTGGATTTGATTTATGCTCAGTCCGATTTGTTATCTGAGATCATTCCCAATGCTCCGCGTTCTAGTTTTGACCCCAAATTTAAACCTGGACCACATGTCGATGGCATTGTGGGTCATGTGAGTGCTAAACCTGTGGATTTGGTTGCAAAACCATTTAGTCAATTGTTAATCAACCAATCTGCTTCGGGACAAGCCATGGCTTCGTCTCAACTAGCCCAAACAATGAGTGTGCTTTCAGTACAATTGTTAGACCAGAAGGGTAACCAGCAGCCCGGATGGAATAAAAATAAGGGTAAGAATAATCGTAAGGGTGGGAATAGGAATGAGAATGGTAATAATAATTACAAGAATGCTCATAATGCTGGGGGGGACAAGCAAGCTAAACATAAGGTTAAATTCCCTTGCAAGTTGTGTAAGGACGATCACCTCACTTACTTGTGCCCTTGTATCGATGAAGCCTCGAGATTCTTGGCACAGGGCCGAGTTGTGCTGACTAACCCTTTACGTCGCAATTAAAATATGAACTTGAGGACCCATGATTAGTCTGGTGGTGATTAATATCCATCGGAGGGTAGTGGTCATGGTTTCATTAACATGGTACATGCTACAAAAGTTGTGACCCATGCGAAGGACTATGATTCGTCACAACCCAGCCCATGAAAGGAACCTGATCCACTAGGGTCTCCTTTGTGTATTCAGAAACCTGTGGATAAAATTGAAGCTGCACCTCACATTCCTAAGGGAGTCCTTATGTGTTCGGGGCACAATCCTAATGCCCAAGTCACCCAGAACTATTCAATTGTCGAGGATTTGGGCCACACTCCTTGCGCGATTTCTACATTGGAAGTGCTTTAGAGTTGTCCTTCACAAAGGAAGGCTTTGCTTTCTTCCCTTGGTGTGAATGATGATGATTCTTCCTCCATGATTAAATTTGAAACCGTAGGACTTCAGCCTCGCTTTCCTTACTATGTGTCTCTTTTGATTCATGTAGAATGTCTTAACATGACCGTCAAGCGCACTGTGATTGACGAAGGCGCTGTCGCTTTTGTGATGTCTTTATCTTGTTGGAAGGGTTTAGGTTTCCCTGAGCTGACTAAATCAGTGACCATGTTAACTGCATTCAGTGGGAGATCATTTTGGCCGCACGGGATCCTTCCTTCCCTTAAGGTCCATTTGGGAGGGAAGACCATTGCAATAGAGGTCGAGGTGGTTGATGCACCCCTTGACTACAATCTCTTTCTGGGTAGGAATTGGATGTACAGTATGCAAGACGTAGCTTCTTACCTATTTCACGTTGTATGCTTTCCATTTAATGGGAAGATAGTCATGATTGATAAAATTTCATTCAAGAATCCGTCAGTTACCGCATCTTCGGGAGCTTCGATCCCGATCGTTGAACACTCTCAGTTGGCAACTGGGAGTGTGAGTGTAGGCATGTATCCATCCCTCATGGGAATTTTTAGTTGTCCTCCACCGATCCTTATGATAGGGTCTAGTTCCGGTGAGGCTTCGACATCTATGATATCAGTGTCTTTTCGCATGAGTCATATGGAAGATCCTTGGATTCTTCCTACACCGAGTACTCTAAGTGAGCCCATCGTGACGGACGTGCCGTTTCCTGCAACTATGGTAGCTTATCAAGCTAATATTGAGTTTGCTGCAGAGCCCAGTCCTTCCTCTTCATGGATGGAGGAGGAGAACCCTTATGTGCTGCCTGCATGGGCAGTACAGTCTTCTCACATGTACGACTGCCTTGATATTGTTTTCCCTTTAGATGAAGCGATTATTGAGGCCATGTCAGGAGTTGGACCACCATGGGAGGAACTCCATCATAGATCTTACTTTCTTCCCGAGCTTGAATGCTTGGAGTGTGAGGACTTTAGGGCAGTTCTTAGTGAGAGAGTTGGTAGTCCTATGGTTCCATTAAGCTCTCCTAGTCCAATGGATGATGGAAACATGGAAAACATATCTTCAATGATTCCTATCAATATCTCTCGCGATCCTGGCAGGATAGAGAATGTCTATATTGGGGCAGAATGTTCCCATGCTGAGATTCAAGAATACACCGAGCTGTTTAAAGAATTATGTGATATCTTTTCTTGGTCTTACGATGAAATGCCAGGTATCAACCCTCGTATTTTCAAACATGAGATTAATACTTATCCCAACTCTAAGCCTGTTCGGCAACGCTTACATGTGGTGAATCCTAGGAAAGAACCCACGATTAAGGCAGATATAGAGAAACTGTTGAAAGCCAGTTTTATCTATCCCGTTCCCGTGATGGAGTGGGTTTCAAACCCCATTCCAGTGGATAAGAAGTAGGGATAAATATGCATATGTACCGATTTCCATGATTTGAATCGTGCATATCCTAAGGACAATTTCCCCACACCATTTATTGATCAGATTTTGGATGAGTGTGTAGGTAGCGAGGTTTTTTCCTTCATGGATGGCTTTTCCGGATATAATCAGATACAAATTAAACCCAAGGACCAACATAAGACTGCATTTATTTGTCCTTAGGGAACTTTTGCATATCAGAAAATGCCTTTTGGCCTTAAGAATTCCAGAGCTACTTTTCAGTGGGAAACGACCTTGATCTTCCACGATCTCAAGTCAATTATCGAAGTATTTTTGGATTACCTTGCTACTCATTCTTGTATTATAATGCGTCATTCCTATCACTTGAGATTGGTATTCAAAAGATGCTGCCATTATTTGGTTAGGTTAAATCCTCAGAAGTGCATCTTTTGTGTGAAGTCAGGTCGCTTGTTAGGATTCATCATTTCTAAAGAGGGTATAAGAGTCGACCCTTTGAAGGTTGAGGCAATACTTCAGTTGTCTCCCCCAAAAAATATTCATCATCTTCAATGTTTGCAAGGCATGGCAAACTTTTTACGGAGATTTGTTGTCAATTTTGCAAATTTGACTAGAGGATTTATGCGTCTTTTGAAGAAGGACACCACCTTTTGATGGGATGAGTGGGCCTAGGAGTCCTTTGATGCACTCAAGTGAGCCCTAGCATCAGCCCCAGTGATTATTCCCCCAGACTATAGCCATTATTTTCTACTTTATATGGCCGCGTCCATGGAGACAATTGGTATGGTTTTGGTTCAAGAGGATGAGAAGCTCCAAGAGCATGTCATATACTATATGAGCTAGAACCTTACTGATGTAGAGATTCATTATTCTCATGTTGAGAATCTTGCTTTAGCTACCGTACATGTGACTCAACGGTTGAGACATTATATTCTCCTTCGCCGGACCTTAGTTGTAGCCCATGTCAACCCATTTCAATTCGTCCTCACTCAAAGGATGATTGGTGGAAAATATAATAAATGGATTGTCATCCTGCAAGAATTCGATCTCGAGTTTGTTTCGGCAAAATCAAAGAAATCGTTAATTTTTGCAGAGCTTATATCGGATCTCCCAAGCGAGGCCGAGGAGTTGGTTTGTGAAGATATGTTTATCAATGAACACATATTCCTAATCTCAACTTTAGACCCATGGTAAGGGGATATCATTATATATTTACAAACATTGAAGGTCCCTACTCACCTCTCATGAGATGAACGACGACGATTACATCACGTGTCTAAGAATTACCTCATAGTGGATAACACTTTGTACCACCATGGGGTAGATTCCATTTTATGAAGTTGTTTAACTCATGAAGAGGCTGAGGTAGTGCTGAATGATTGCCATGAAGGGGCGTGTAGTGGTCATTTATCTGAGCTTTCTATAGCCCAAAAAATCTTAAGAGTGAGTAATTTCTGGCCGTCAATCTTTAAGGATTGTATAGATGCGGCTAAGAGGTGCCACCCTTGCCAGGTGTTTGCATGTAATATGTGCTCGAAACCTGCCCCATTAAATCCCATCATCACCACCGGTCCCTTCACTAAGTGGGGGCTTGAATTTATGGATTGCAACCCAGCTTCAGCTGGGGGGCATCATCATATCATAGTGGATGTTGATTACTTCATGAAATGGGCTGAGGCTATGCCTATAGTTAAATCCAACGGTGAGATAGCTGCACATTTCATGTTCAACTAGATTATTACTCGATTCATAATTTTGAAAGAGCTTGTCACTGACCATGGTTTGTACTTTTAGAATCCTATGATGGAAGAGTTGGCATCAAAGTTAGAGTACAAACAAGAGCATTCCTCCTCTTACTACCCTCAAGCGAATGGATAGGTAGAAGTAGTGAATAAATCACTCAAATCGATTCTCCAACGAACCATCATGCAGAGCAAGAATAATTGGCACATCATGTTATATCCTGCTTTGTGGGCATATAGAACCGCTATTAAGACTGCCATGGGTTTTTCTCCATATCAACTTGTACATGGAGTGGAATCGGTATTGCCAGTTGAATGCGAGATTCCTTCTTTGAAGCTAGTCGTAGAGCTCTTACCAGACACTTCACCACTGGAGGAGTGTTTGGTCCACCTTGAGCAGCTTGATGAGCAGCGTCGAGATGCCTTGGTGGCTCTAGAATTAAATAAGCATCGCGTAAAGGTCCAATACGATAAGTATGTCCGTCCAAGGAGGTTTAGTGAGGGAGACTTGGTCCTTTTGTGGGATCAACCGAAAGAACCCTTGGGGGAAGGAAAGTTTAACCCTATGTGGCATGGTCCTTATGTCGTCAAACGTGTGTTAGAGAAGGGTGCTTATGAGTTAGTGGATTATGAAGGAATAGCCTTGGTAGAGCCTAGGAATGGGCTCTACCTCAAAAAATACTGTGCATGATTTTTCAGCCAAGGCTGGTTATTGTATATTATTGTACAGTTTTGCATAGTGGTATTTTTCTTATAGTGATTGGGTTTGTGATTAGTTTCCATTTATTTTGGTAGATGTCAATGGAATCTTCCACCTACATAGGATTCAGATGGTGTGAGTCGTCACACTCAACACTCAACCTCTACTGCTTAGGTGATTTATACTCCTATGGGTCAGGTATTTTCTTCAGGAGGCGTATGTCTATGGCCATCTTCAAACAATGTTGCTGAATATAGTGTCATTATTGAGCTTCTACGGGATTCCATTTCACACAACGTTCTCTCTCTTGAGGTACATCTTGATTTGGAGTTAGTAGTGTCACAGCTTAATGGTTTGTACCATGTTAGAGATCCGACGTTATTAAGAAGATTCTTACGTGTGAGATTATTAGAATGGCAATTTGACATTATAACATACATACACATTCCAAGAATTAATAATCAAGTTGCTGACTCATATGCTAACTATGTGTTAGATTGGCATTTGTTTCATACACAATAAATTCATCACAAACAAAAAATTTTACACATGTAAATAAATAAACCGATCATCATAAAAAAATTTATAAACATCCAAAATGTGGTAATACATAGTGTCATGATACAGAAATGGGGCTCTCACGCCACCAAAATATAGTACACGGTAATACAAAATGTGTCACTCCCAGGTCTCTAATCCTGTGGAGGAGGAGGGGGGTTGTGATGATGGAAAATCACTACGGCTCTAGCTAGCCATCGAAATAATCACACCCATGCTCATGGTACACCCACCATCTAGCGCTGCATAGCCTCAGGAAAGTCCTCGACTTGCGCCATGGGAACTTTATGTGTCAGCCTAACAAAGTTGGTATGAATGCTCTGGAGCGTCTGCTCCGCATCCTCACCCGTGATATCATCTCCTCTTCCCCTCCGTCTGTGACAAGAGAATCCTTCAAGCCACCGTGGTCCCACATCTGCATGCATATGGTAGATGTCACTATGTATTGTCATCCAAAAACATGTCTTTTGATTCCATCTAATCATAAAACACAAAAAAAAAAAATAACTCAAAAATTTAAAGAGAGGGTCAAGATTCGTTAGCTATGTCACTTTATGATGATCTTGGTGGTAGTGGCATGTCTGGGTCCCCCCAAAAATATATCCCCGTATAGGGGTAGTCATCGATGGAAACTATCTGTCATCGCCACCATGAAATGAAATCAGCTGGATAGGGGTTGGACACCCTACTTCCCCCCAGTTTGTGCATCGCATCCGCCCAACGTCGTTGGGATGGATCTCGAACCCTGTGTAGAAGAACCTCAACTATGGGGCTCAATCCTAGAACATGCTCGAAGAAAAACGTGCTCAGTATGCTGCTGAAACTGAAGTTTTGCACTCTGCCCATCTTACACTCACTGAGCTGATGTTTCATGTTGCTCAGTAGTGTGGTTCTCCAATCATATACCGTGGGTCTCATGCACTCCACTGCATAGAACATCAGAGGCCGCGAGGCCTGGTGGAGTGAAGCCAAGCCTACTATCCTACCCAGTGTCAGTAGGATGGCCTTTAGGCCCAACACCTATATAAAGTTAGTAGGGATCTGAATCCCCACATTCTTCGTGTTTGGATAGCAGTACAACGCAATGTACTCATCTATAGTCAGGCCACCTTTGGGCCCGTGAGAATGTAGGTTCAGTACTTCCCCTCATCAGGAAAATCCAGTAATAAAGTATATGTCCTCCACCTCTATGGTGAGGGACATCCCATCTATCTGGAAGGACTTTGAGTCTAGATCCCAGTAATCCACCAACATCTGCAATAGTCCTGGTTTGGCCCTTAAGCCACCAAGACACCAAAATTTTTAGAGCCCACATGCACGTATCACTTATTTAGCCATTAGATCAGCCCTTATTGCCTCCTCCACATCACCATGTTGACATTCTCTCCATTCTAGGACCATCCTACAAAAAAATTTCAAGTTTTCCCATTACAATACTTAAAAAACCTCATGCGCAACTGGATACGCGACTGTTTTCCAAACAACCGCGTATCTATGCGACTGTGAGGGCATTTTCTATGTATATCCAGCCCTATACGTGAAAAAACCCTCGATTTTTGTGTGGCCCGCATTGCCCATTTTGGATTGGCCTAGAAATCCCAAATCACCATGGAATTTGATAAAAATTGCATCAAAATGGAAGAGAAGAGCATGGGTAAGTATCTGGAAGAAACGGTAGTGGATTCTGTCGGCTGGATCTCCTGGAATTCTCTATTGAAAATCTGAGCTCAATTGGGTAAAAATTTCAAATGTTTTATAATGTTTTGAATTTTTTACTATTTATAGAAATTTTTCAATTTTTTGAAAATTTTTACCCCCTTTCCTATAGTTTGGACTATTTCTAATCATTTTTGACCATTTTTGACCTAATTTATGATGTAGGAGACCTTTTTAAGTGTCATTTTAGCCGTTGGATTGACCCGTTATGCTGATCTCAGGTACCATGTCTAAACTGGCATATAGGTTAGGTTTTATCACCATTTTCATTTTGCATGACCTTATGACCATTTCATTATTGCCTTAGGTACGAACCCACTCTATTATGTCACATAACCATCTTGTTGTTTTAGAAGTGGCATGATATGAGTGGTAGAGCTTGACCTTACATGGGTACCCTAGTTAGTGCCTTATTTGCATTTGGTGCCGATACTGACATTTTGTCCCGTAGGGTGTGGGAGTCCATTGTATAGTATTGCCATGACATTTCGCAAGAGCCTCATACTCCTCCTGATCTTTTGATAACCTATTTCCCTCAGGACTCCCTTATGTTAAGTTTTAATTGTATTATCATGAGCTTTGCTTGTCTTATTGAGCTTTATGCTGGCTTCCCTCACATTGAGTTCAGCCATATAGCCCAAGATTGTCTCATGTCTAGCCATGCAGAGCCATTTTCTATATCCTTTGTAGCTTGATTCCCTATTTTTACATGGAGGGGATTTTCCCCCGAGTGTCGCTATCCTACACATGTATCCTTGCATTGAGCATAGGTATGTTCCACTGCTTGGAACTAGTTTGTTTTCCCTATGACACTCGTCTCCTCCTAGTCTGTAACTATAAAGCAGTTTTATTCTTTTTCAAGCTTTTTAAATATTTGAAAATGTCCAAAAAAATCAAAAAACCAAAAAGCTAGACAAGGAAAGATGTTATCTTTGGCAGTTGTCGAGTCGTGTCGCCTTGGAATAGAGCACTGTATATTACATCCGTTGGTTGGGTTTTTAGTTTGACTTTAGGAGTTGTACTCATTTATCTGAGCTTATCTCCACCAACTGGTTAAGATTCCAGTCCCCATGGAGCCTCTGTCGATGCCTCCTGTGTCGCAGAGATGTCCAAGTTGTATATATCAAGTCTATGTTGCCTTTATGTAAGTCACCATATGCCGTTATGCTCTTGTTTTAAGGAAGTTGAAACTCGAGTCAGCCATTCCTCAGTTATCTTAACTTTGCATGTCGGCCATTCCCAGTACAGTTACTGGTTCGTGCACCTTATGATCAAGTCCTTCCACATTATATAGCTTTGCTGAGTACCTCATGTTGGATGATGGGGGATGCATTAATTCCCTCCTACTAGCATATTTCATCCCATCGACTTCAGATCATTTATTCTGGGATTGGAATCTAGAGTCATTTTTGAGTTCCTTGAGACTTGCAGTCATCAGTGGGAGGTTCTCTCGCCATCGATAGTCTTTGGGAATACATCAATGTCCCTTGATCGATGGATCCTCTCAAGTGTTCGACCTCAACACATGTATTCACACTTGTTAGTTTGCACTCTAGTACCTTGATTCCCATTTTCATTATCGGTGGGTGATCTCGCATATGTTAACAGTATACATCAATGACCAGTAATCAGATGATGGACTACTATGTTCGACCTCGACACCTCTATTCACATAGTAAGACATGTACTCGTGGTGGTTTGTGTAGAAGACCTTCCAGATTGGTGGTATCTCTTATATGCTACCTCCTTGATCATGCCAGTGTTCATGAGATTTCAACTCTTATGACTTGATTCCAGTATATGTCAGACATTTCTAGCTATTATGGAGATATTGATCCATTGTATATCTTCAGCCATTATGGAGATCATGATCCTATTTATATCTTCATCATGGAGATTATGATCTATGTATATTGTACGTGGCGATGACCACTTATGTGATATCTTCTATCATGCCTATTCATGGCCATTGTACTCTTATGTACCTAGGACTTCTATATGTATTTGTAGTTATATGCAGAGTTGTATCATTATACTATGTTGATTGGGTGGTTGGTCTTCCATTTGGGATCCTTCATCATTCCACTTCTAGGATGGACTTATAATGTATTTCAGCCATCGTATGACCCCTCTAGCCTCACACATTAGGGGCCATCTGTTATAGCTTATTTTGCCACTCCAGGTGAATCACACTTGTATGGCATTCCCCTGTCCCTTTGTAGACTCCTTAGACCCCTTAGACCATTTTTTGTCCTTTGATGCTTCCTTGACCATCCCTATAAACATGTGAAAATTAATACACGTGACTTTTAAACCCCTAATCACGCATATACGCGGGTTTGACCCCTAAAACTGCATACATCGGGATGTGTGCATAATCCAAATCTTTTTGGAGTTTTCCTTGATATGTATCCGATTCACTTGACTCCTGGCCTTCCCTATGCCTTGAGATCGCTTAGATTCGACCTTTCATTACCCCTTTGAAAATCTATATAAGGAACTCTTTGGTACATTGAAGGCATAAGAGAGAATTGAGAGTAAAGAAACTATAGTCCATTGTTACTGAAACTTGTGCTTGAGTCTGCATCCCTTTGTCCCTTGGATCAGTTTTGTGTTCTTCCCAAGCTTTCCTTTTGCTTGTGAGCTTTCTATAGAGAGATGGAGGATTGAGGTGGTAGAGGCCCAATTGGGGGATTCAGTTTCTCTGATTCGCAGACGTGTCGACAGAGGTTGTATCCATTGTAACCTCTGATTTTATATTAATAGAAATATCTTTTCCTATCCAATAATGTGTGTTTGAATGAATATTTTATCCATGGATGATTTCAAATGCTTATACATTGTTGATTATATATGCTAGAATAGATCTAACATCAATATATATAGTATGCTTGTCTTGTTTACTTGTTGTTGAGGAAGTGATTAATTAATACAAGATGAAGTTGGAAAGCTCAACAGGGATCTACTTCAACTGTCTAGAATAAGGTACAAGGTCTGATCCTTTACTATTAGATATTTAACTTCTATTGCATATTGGAAATGATTGATTTCCGGATTCAAGCTGTCTGTTGTGGTACCCCAAGCCATAGGAATTTATCTCCATAACATCAGGAGCATAAGCACGAGAAGGGCACATGTAAATGCAGTTATTGCTTGAAAAACAAGACAAGGTCAGTAAACAGTTGTGAATCCAACTAAGAATCCTGTCTCAAAGAAACAACAACATTAGGATCATATTCAGAAGAAAAGTTCTGATGCAGGTCACTTTGGCAGAAACACATGTGACTTTGGTATATTCTACAAAAGGAAAAGTCAAGGTAGAATCAACCGAAGAATATTCTATAGAACCAAGGCTCGAGGGTTTATAATCAGTAAGATCAACCTCAGAAGGAGGGAAAACATCAATAAGGGAGATAGAGTCTGCAAGAACAAACTCAGTATCACAGGAGTTGAAAAATTCATAAGAAAAATCAAACTCATCAGGATCACTGACTTGATTTTCAAAGGAAGAGTCAAAAGACTCAACAAGACCAGCATAATAAGAAAGTTCAGGCTCACTAGACAAATCAAGGTTATACTTAGTCACAACTGAACCAACATCCAATAGAAGATCAGACTGTATCAAAGAATCTAGGAATACTTCATCTGAAGGAAGGAAATCATCTGAGATAGGACACATGTCTAAAATTTCAAATGGATTGACAGAATGGAGAGTGAGCTCTGCAGTCTGTATAGGATGAATCACTTGGTCAACTGCTGGGACCAAGTCCTAAGGAGGTAAGCATGAAAACAGAGGCTGCTTCTCAGTAGCAATTGAACGCAAAGGACATGAGGCCACATAAATCACCTATGGCAAGGTAATGTTTATAGAAACATTGGGAATCCATAAAGGAAATATTTGGTCTCTAGTTTGGTCAGGAGATGGATCAAAAAAATCCAACTAATCGATAGTGACAATTTCTTCACCATGATTAAAGTACATCACATGAAAGAATGTTGACACCATAGCTTGCATCGAATAGACATAATCACGTCCGAGAAGCATATTGAAGTCTAAGGGGTCTTCTATCACCATGAATTCAACTAAGACGGTCTTCCCATCCTAAGTAACAAGTGTTTGAGAAAGAATTCCCAAGGCTATACAAGTTCTTCTATCAAATCCCAGTAACTAACTAGCAGTCGACAAAATGCTGGGAGATCCCATGCCTCACCAAGCACGAGTAGACAAGATACTAACTGAGGCTTCTTCATCAACAATACAATGAGCGATTGTGTATGGTTCAACATTGACCTTTTTCTGGAAAGGTGCATTAGAAGGAAGGCACATCTCAACTAGGATATCCCAATAAAAGGAAGCAATCCAATAGATTGGTGGGGGTTGATCCGAAGTAAGTTTAGTGGCCCCTTGTTTAGTAAGTTGTAAACTGGCGGTGAAGAAAATGTGACTAGTAGATGCTTCGGTCTCCAAAGGAAGAGTGGTCTTGATTGACAATGGAATCAATTCAACCGCTTTGTGAAAATCACTCTCCGAAGGGAGAGTGGGATTAACCAAAGGTGACATTGGTTCAATCACATAAGGATCACTCTCTGAAAGAAGAGTGGAATCGACCAAATTTGAGTTTGGTTCGACCACTTGATGAACTAAAGGTTGAGTAGGTTGTTGAGAAACTATAGGTTGTTTAGGAGAAGTAAATTCTTGAGTCTCGTACCACACTCTTCGCACTTCTGCGATAGCAGGGCACTGGTGAGTAAGATGATCTCCCTTGCATAGCTTACAATGGAACTTAAGTTTGCACTTCAAATGACCAGTTTTCTCAACAGTGTCAACATGACTAGCAGTGGCTAACATTTTCTCTCAGCATGACCTACAGAGGCTGAGATTTTTCCCCCCAGCATGACTATCAGAGGCAGGGTGACTGGGTCCAACTTGACTAAGAGAGGATGGTTGTTGAAAAACTTCAGAATGTTCAAAAATGGGATGACCATGAAACCAAACTCTTCCCACCTTCATGATAGAAGGGAATTTATAAGTAAGGTGGCCTCCCTCACAAAGATTATAAGGAAACTTGGGCTTGTGTTTTAAACGGTTAGTCTTTTCAACAGTGTCAACATGACTCACAGTGGTTGACTGATTTTCTTTAGCATGAACCATAAAGGCTGAGAGACTACCCCCATCATGACCTTCATAGGCTGAGAGACTGGGTCCAACTTGACCTGCAGAGGTTGGATGGGCACCACTATAATGAACAACAGAGGTTGAAAGGTTAGGATCAACATGCTTTGTAGTATTTGAGTGTGTGCCCCCACCATGGAGTTCAGTGGCTGGGTGAATGGATTCAACATGACTTGCAGAGGTTGGATGGGAAGGTTCAACTTGAACATTAGAAGTTGAACAGGTGCCCTCAGCATGAACTAGAGAGGCTGAGTGACTGGATCCAACGTGACCTTGAAATGTTGGAAGGATCCCACCAACATGATCAACAAAGGCTGGATGGTGAATATCAAATTGACTTGTAGAGGTTGAGTGCTTAGATCCAACATGACTTCCAGAGGTTGGATAGGTTCCCCTAGCATGAATGACACAGGATGGGCGGTGAATATCAACTCAGCTTGCATAGGTTGAGTGCTTAGATCCAACATGACCTGCAGAGATTGGATGGGTGCCCCCGACATGAACCACAGAGGCTGGGTGGTGAGGTTCAACTTGACCTGCAGAGGTTGAATGGCTGCCTCTTTGCTTATGTGCCTTCTTCCTATTCCTCCTTCTTTTACTCCTTTTAGACTGTCGGTTACTAGTATCAGTACTTTCACCGCATGAGGTAGAAGGAGGAGGAGAATCAACTACAGGTGAAGGGGAAGCAGTGTTTTGATGCCCTTGATATAAGGAGCTTACTTGAGAAGCACCAGGAGCATTCAAGACAGTTGGAGTGGAAAAAAACCACACCGGTAGCCCTAGGGTGAATCCAGGCAGATTCAAGGTGGCCATCAAAGGAACACCAACATTCCCTATGATAGGAATAGTACAAGGAGCTCCCATCATGGGGATCTCTTGGTTTGTGTTCAAAGGGGTGTTAGCCATAGTTTCAAACAACAAGACAAAGTCTGAGGTCAACAAGCAACCATAAGTACAAAGTACACACCTAAAGGAAAACTAAGTACAGACAAACCACAGAGCACTCACTAAAAAAATCCTAAATCCAAACAGACAAACAAATATAAGATATGCTTTCCAGAAGAAATCTAATAGATAGTTACTTGCTGTCCCTATATATGTTCTTAGGCAGAAGCGGAGGAATCACCCACCACCCTCCTACACCTTCTACCGGGGTTACCTTCCAATCCCTTCCAAGGTCAACCAGGGATAGCCTTCTAGTGTACCTGTGAATGAACCCTGGAAGTAAAAGAGACTAAAGGCTACCTTAACTATATTGACAGTTTGGGGGGACAGTCGCAAACCTGGTTTGTATGCATGGGCACGGTAGCAAATCCTGAAACCCTATCAACACTAGGAACCACACGAGACTGGGAGGGTGATATTGAAAAAATTCCCCATATGCAAAAAAACCTTGGTCTACGCTTTGACAAGGAATCAAAGGGTTGTCTCCTTAGCCTAAGCCTCCACGCGGCCTTGTGCGTAACTCTCATTTGAGAGGAGCTTCCCATATACAATGAACATAGAAAAGGGTTTACCTATTGATTGGCTAACTATGTCTGAATTTAAACACTTGTGGCGAGTTTAAACTCCCTATCCCACAAGTATAGACTGAGCTAGTTGGTGTATGAGTCTATAAAATAAAACTTACTAATAATTTTTAAATTATATCGTTCATTTGATCAGGTTGTTTTTAGTCAGAGGGTAAATGACGTGAAACTTATGTGGTGTTTTGACTCAAATTTGAAACAAAATGAATAAGCAAAGAGAAATGAAATGAAAAAAGAAAAAACTATTCTCTTTCTTTTTCAAATAGAAACTCGAAAGCCACAAAAGAACAATTTCCTTTTTTATTTTTTCAAAATAAATGATATGCAGTGTATTAAAGACAAAACCCTAATCTACATGCATATTAAACAACTATATGTTCTTTTTTATTTTTTCTTTTATAAATGAAAAAGAAAATCTACCTACAAACAAAAGTGTGTAGATGACAAGAACAAAGCAAAAGGAACTCTACTATACAACCACCAAACAAACTCTAGAATGCCCTAAAGTCAATATAAACCCTACTTGGAAGGAAAGCTTGCATAAGAGACAAGCCAACTATTTTGGAATGGTGAATTTAACCAACAAAAGAATAAGGAAACAAAAACCAATAAGCTTCTAAACTCAGACAAAGATCACTAATAGAGGCTGACCAGAAACATAAGCCAAAAATCATGCCAAGCAAAGGGGGTGGGGGAAAAGAGAAAAGAGAAAACCCTAATGATATAAAAAGGCTTACCACATAGATAAAGAAAAACCAAAATGGATGACACTAAATCTCTGGAGTCATGCACCTACAGAGGACCCCATTAGACCTACCAAACAGCCCACAACAGCAGAAAAAACCACAAAAATGAGGAAAAAACATTGTTTTAGGGGCACACGCGGGTTGTACTACTAACAAGTCGCATATCCTATGTGGGTTGATAGTATATAAATTTGTGTGTACATGCACACATGGGTTGTACTATTGATAGGTCGCATGTCATACACGGTTTGATAGTATAGCAAGTCACGTGCACAAACCAAACATGCAATTGTTCAGTTGGCAACTCGCGTATGGGTGGGAAAAAACACAAAAAGGTGAACAAATTCCTTAGTAAGGAAGGGGAGGTGTTCCATAAGACATATAAAGTGTTCCTAAGTGGAAATAAAGACCTGAAACAATGCAAACAACTAAAATAAATATAGAGAAACCCAAATAGACAAGGCTCTCCCGAGCGGAGTCGCCAGTTCTGTTGTAAAGGAAAGTTTCCTATGGCTAGGGCTTAAGAGGCCATCAACGTATTGGGGGTTAAAAGGTATATGCACAATGTTCAGAAGGCATATATAATCAAGTTTCATATATTAGAATGGTTCATACCTTGACAAACGAAGGTTGATCCAAGCAGCTCTTCAATCCTCTTCTTGCTCCTCTTGCTCCTCTCGCTCCAAGAGTCCTGCAAAACGAATTATACCTTCCTCAAACCAACATGACCACATATAAAGAAATAATAATCAAATAAACATGAAATAATGATCTGAATAACATCATCATATGATCATAAACAAAGATTCAATCATACATTGAACAATGATTTGGGAAGAAGCAGGACATTACATCTTTATTAATCTTGAAAACAAGTACAAATATACCTTCTCTTCAAATTTGGCACCTCACCAAACCTTGAACTGGTTCTGCTGCTTCTCTTCCCCAAGGAACTCATCCTCCAAGATCTGCAACATAAGGAGAAAGCTTCTTGTTATGCTAAAATCTTGTCACCCTCATGTTATGAGATAGGTATTCCCTTGACTACTCCAATCCCTCAAAGTTTTCCCTAGATAAATGAAGGAATAAATTAACCCCTTGCAATTTTCCCTCTTTTGAGCTAGTAATGCTCTTTCCCCATTGATAAAAAGCGTTACCCAAGAAGCAAAGAGATAGCATTATTCTTGATACATGAGAAAAGAGAGGTGCCATCGCTCCTTCCCTCAATGCAAGAAGTGGTGCCCCCTTATCACTGCATGTTTTCTTCATTGGAGGAGTGGTTCTCGATTTTTAAAGGAAAAAAAGAGAATCTTAGAGAGGATTCTTGAAGCTAACCTTTGTGGAGCCTCATCCCTATGGTTTAGGACCAACTGGAGCTCAAGATCCTCCCTTTTAGGATCTAATATCCACCTCACCCATGATATCCTCAACCATACCTATCCTCCCATGCCTTTAAATACTGGCTCACCCCCCATGGGCAAAAGGAGAAAGAATTTTGTTTCATACCCAAACTCTGTCAAAATCATTCTTGAGTCTTCGGAGGCAAGGTGAAGTTAGAGGCAAAAATCCATTGGAAGCAACTATCAACACTAAGGCATGAAGGTTGTAGTCTCTCCAATCATTTATTAATAAAGAATGTCTTTTCCTTCCCCTATTTACTATTTCATATGAATGTATTTCTTGATTCCTTGATCACAAGCATAGATCTAGTTGATTATATTGTATGCTATAATGTTTATCTTGTTTTTTTCCGTATTTTATAGGTTCTTCTTCAAGGATAGCGAGGACAACCTTTGAGAGAATTATCATGGAATTCCATTCAGTTGATTAACCAGATCTAGGGCAAGTTTAACATTTGGTGTTTGTGTTTTGTTCTAGACCTAAACCATTCAGATCTAGGGAACCAGCTCTTGTTCGTAGGAGGTGTGTATTTCTGGTTAACAAAAATGGTGACTCCATTGGGGATCTACTTTGAATTCTTAATCATTGGTAAGTTGAAACCTCCACCTTCATTTTCAATTCATTGATCTACTTTTCCATTCCTAGATTTGTAGATATGCTTTGAATTTGATTGTTTTTCCTTTGTATGCCTTTGGATATTCATATTTTTTGTTCACTGGGTTTTCTAGTGATTGTTTGTGTTTATTTTTTAGTCTTTAACTTCCTTTTCTGTTTCTTTTTTATTTTTCAAATTGCCATCTTGGGCAGCGTTCTTGAGCTATATTATAAGTGTGGTTCTGGAGCTGTCACCGCTCTTCCTCTGTGTTAAAGGAGAAGTGCCACCACCCTTTCTTTGTGTCCAAGAATCGATGTTGGACCTGGTAACGCCATGGTGTGAACCTGCTGTAAGTGGTGCCACCACTCTATTCCTATGTGCAAGAAGCAGTGCTCAGGCTAGTAACGCCCTAATCAACACCTGTAGAAGCGGTGCCAGGTATTCTTCTTAGCCTTGTTTGGTGTTTTATTCTTAAATTCTTGTTATTAGTATTTGGATCCATGCCTCAGATAAATATAGTTGTTTTTGGATCCCCCCCGGACCCCCCTTGAGCATGTATGAATCCATAGTTATTCTCAATAATTTTGATTGATGCTGGTCTTTTAAAGCTTCATAGTTGTCTTTGAATAGAACATGGTTTTGTTAGATCTTTGATTTTTGTCTTCTTTGATAGAACAAGAAAAGAATCATTTCAATTTTTCTTCATTTGTTATACATGATTTTTGTATGTTTTTTCCTTTTTTCATAAAGTTGTGGAAAAGTCCATATGAAAGTTATTGTACAATTTTGTGATTAGTTCATTCTCACTTTAGTTGAAAAATCTAAAAACTTTTGTATAAATTTGTAACAATCTTTTCTTGCTTTTCATTAGAGATCTCACTTCTTTTTTAGTTCAAAAAGAGAAGATTTTGTTTGTTTCAGTTAGGAAAGGGCCATATAAGCAAGTGTCTTTTATTTTTATATGGGATTTATTCTATGTTTCAAATGAATTGAACCTCTCTCTCCTTTCCTTAAGTAGGGCATACCTTTAAAGTGAAAGTGAAATTTTGCACTATCATATTGCATGGTTTTACTTTTATGTCCTCACCTGATGCATTCACCTAACCATTCAAGATAAAATTAAGGGCTAGCTTACATTTAAAATTTTTAACAATTTGTGTGATAGGACAGTGACATGTTTTGGTGTCATAAAACATAGGAGCTATCATTAATTTTTCTGCACTACAACCCGAGACTCACCCGGTTCTTCCATGTACTATCAGTATATCGAATGGTCTTTCACGTACCCTTGAGGTATATCGAAAGGTACTTCATGTACACGATTGTATATAGGAAGGCCCCTTGTGAACGGTTGTGCATTAGACATCACTACTATCGATTTGAGCTCCAATGTACCTTGCGTATATTGGGAGACACTTTTAGGAATCCTGAGACCATTCGAGTTAATGCTTTGGCCATCTTTGCATCACACTAGTTGTGATGGTTTGACAATCCCGTGAGGTTCCAAACCTTTAATCCACTCCTCTCACATATTTTTCTTGCTTCTTTAGTTTGATTAGTGCTTGTTGTCTGTATAGTTAGGAGTTTTTAGAAGAGAGAGATATTTTTGTTACATAGTTATGGCTTCTCCTTCTAGGACTACAAACCAAGAGACTCCTTTACCAAGCATGTCTTTTGTGTTCCCTCCATATGGAGATGTTGGTCCTCCTTACATGGCTACGTTAAGCCTTCTTGGATTGACTATTGGATTACCTGTTTGGTTATTTTATAGTCCAGTTATCCCATCTACACTGGTTGCTTCTTATCCAAATCCTTCATTGCGGGAGCATCAACCTCATGTTGATCCCTCTCCTTCTTCACCAGATGTGTCTTCTCCCGTTTCTCCCTCTTCAGCCATTGAAAGTTGTAGTACTCATATTCAAGTGGATAAGAAGAAGAAGAAAATGAAGATTAAGAAGAGGAAAAACAAACAAAAACCCAAGTCTCAACCAATAACTCCTCCCAGTGTGGAGAGTGTTGATCTGCACACCCAAAGATCGCATAAGCCCAAATTCCCTTGTTGGCTTTGCAAGGGTGATCACCTTCTAAAATATTGTCATGGTCTGGTCCTAGTTTTAGAAGAGTGGTCTAAGGTTTCCCGGTAAGATATATCTTCAGCCTCTGTCATCATGCTGATGATCGCCCCTCAACCAGTGACTATGTGGTTAAGATTCGGAAGGGAAAGTAAGAAATCCTTGCTTGTTATGTAAGGACATGCACTTTACTTACCTTTGTCCTCACATGGATGAAGCTTCTAAGTTGTTTGGAGATATTACTATTTCTTGTCAACAGCTTCCAGTAGGTTATCGCAAGTTGTCATTTGACATCCCATTGGTTGATAAAAGGGTTGATCCAAATCCATCCTTGGTCGATCCCACTCTTTCATTGAAGAGTGAAGTTGAAGTGGTCGATCTAGTTCTAACCTCGGTCGATCCCACTCTTCCGTTGAAGAGTGAAGTTGAAGTGGTCAATCCAAGTCCATCCTTGGTTGATCCCACTCTTCCTTTAGAGAGTGAAGTTAAAGTGGTCGATTCGATGTCATCTCCACCCAATCCCACTCTTTCATCAGAGAGTTTTAAGACTTAAGTAGTTGCTTTGACCAAATCTTTGTCTTGTTCTTCTCTTACAGTAGAGAATGAACCAAAACATGTAGAATTTTTCATGCTTCATTCTGATTGTTCTCAACAAGAGGAAATTTTGTCTATTTTTGACAGAAACCCCTCCGAGTAGTGAGGTTATTTCCTTTGAATGGAGTAACCTAACAGAGTCTCATCTTCATTCGAGTGTTGCTTTCAAGATAGTTGTGAATGTTACTGCTAGGAAGATAATTTGCACTATTGTTGACGAAGGTGATTCTGTTAGTACTCTATCCTCAACTGCTTGGCAAGATTTAGGTTCTCCTGATCTTATGCCAGCCACCGATTAGATACTGGATTTTAATCAAAGACCTACTACACTTTTAGGGATCCTTCCTCATTTTCCTATTACATTAGGAGGGAAAACTATCTTCATTGATGTTATCATGGTCCAAGGTCCTTTAGATTTTAATTTGCTCCTTAGACGTGATTATGTTTATGTCATGAAAGATGTAGTGTCCACACTCTTTAGAGTTATTCATTTTCCCCATGATGGGAATATTGTGACCATTGATCAGTGTTCTTTTGTTACACCTGACCATCGCATGAATCCTAGTAATCAGACTACCCTAAATGTGCTACATGTTCTTGTGATTCCTTCCCCTTCTTCTAGTTAGATTCTTCCCATCATAGGTAAAATAGGGGGCATGGCTCTAGTCTATGGACATCATAATGGAGCTAAGCCGCTAGCATTTATGTAATGGGGGAAACTTACCAACCTATGGATATCATGTTGGGTAGGAGAAGATTCGTTGAGAAAATTTCCCATTCTATGTCTAGCTCATTTAAAAATGAAACACATGCCTATGAGCAAAGTTCCCATTCTATGACAAGATTGTTAAAAAATGAAATGGATCTCCTCAAGCATAGTTTACCTTTTGGTTTCAAGCTTGTATAAAAATGAAATCATTCTTGAGAATAGTTCATTTTCTATTTCAAGCTCGTTAAAAAATGAAGTAGGTTTCCTTAATCATAGTTTACCTTATGGTTTCAAGCTTGCATAAAAATGAAACCATGTTCCAAGCATATTTACCTTCTATTTCAAGGTTGTGTAAAAATGAAACGGATCCCCTTCCTTTGAGTCAAGTCTTCCCTTTAGTGTTAGAACTTGAACCTTCTTTTCACCTTCCTGATTCTCGTTCTTCCTACCCCCCTGGTGAACATTTTCACATTACTAACCAGGTTTTTAGGTTGGGTATGGAAGAAGAATCATCAGACGAAACGAAGCTTGGAGGGCATGTCGAGCCCCTAGCAACCATGCTAGGGGCAAGCTTTGCTAGAAATCATGCTGGGGGAAAGCTTCCAACCTCTATATATCATGTTAATGGGATTTTTTCAAGCATAGTTTACCCATTGGTTTCAAGCTTGCATAAAAATGAAACCAATCTTCAAGCATTCTTTCAACTCATCTTCAAGCTCATTAAAAATAGTAAGATGGTGTTAAGCTTACTTTTCATTTTTCGTGCTCTGGTTAAAACATGAAAAGTGGTTTGATATTAGTTTATTAATTTTTCATGCTCTAGATTCAAACATGAAAAATTTTAATAGAGTCATCTTTAAGCTCTTTTCGGACTCTTAAAATGTGAAAATATAGTCGAGTACTTGTCTTCTTCATACTCGTAAAAGTATTTGAAGATTTGTCTCTCCGACTATAGGTTATTGCTTTTTCGGTTCAGATGGACTATTTACGAAAAAGGCACACTCCAGCCAATCATGACTGGAAGAGTTCTCTAAGGTATTATTTTATACTTTTCGGGCCTTAGGGACTAAATCATACGAAAAAGGACCCTTTGGAGTTTTCTTTAGTTTGTTCAGACTCTCTAAACATGAACTACACTGAGTTTTATTTCATTGGACTTGTTAAATTAAACATTGAAAGACCCTTTTTTGGGAACGAACCCATCCTTTCTTAGCTTCACAAAACATATGAGTTTAGACTTTTCTGAAGGATAAGCTACAACAAGTGTTTGTTACCCTCTTTGAACTCGTAAAAATGAAAAGAGGAAGTCATCAATCATGATGGGGAAATTAAGGGAAAGGAAAAACATTTTGCAATAAATGGTAGTTGTTAGTCACCTTTGAACATGGAACTTGTCTACATTTCATTCAGTCGATTGGGTATTCAGCTTGTTTCTGAGTTGATCCACTTTCATGAGTCATGCCACTCCTTTGAGTCTCTCAAAGATTGCATTGTCTATTGTCGCATTGTGTTTTGCCTCGTCAAGTCAAAGCTTCCAAGTCTTCGGTTGTGCCTCCTTATGTTCAAAGGAAAATTTTATTGAGAGTCTACACCTACAGTCAAAACAAATTTTTTGAGTTAGTTACTTTTGAGTCAGTCCTATGGTTACATCATACTCAAAATTCTAGAACTTTGTTCCAAGTTTTGGGTCGTAGATGTGGGACTCATCATGGCCCTCCTTCGACGAGACTATTCCTGTCAACACCAGCTCATAATCGAGGAATTAGTCTTAGAAACAAGTTTAGTACTTTGATATTTGTATGCCTTAATGATAGATTTTCTCACTCTCGACATAGGTTCACATCATTGACCTTTGATCAAGAGATTCAACTAAGTGTTCGACATCAACACATCTATTCACACTTACTATATTGTAATAGAGTACCTTGGGAATCATTTACATTAATGGTGATCTCCCTTGCACTTGTTAACAGTTCACATCATTGGCTGGTAATCAAGTGGTTTCTACCATGTTCAACCTCAGATCATTGTAATCACATGGATAGAATCGTACTTTGTGGAAGACGAGATGAATACCCTAGGTACTTGTTAAGCACTCATTACTTTCCCCAAGTTGTGATGGAGTATTTGTATAAGTCCTAGCATGGATCCACATTTGTCTGTTCATGGCTGTGCTTAGATTTGCATCTGTATGACATAGATCTGCATTGTATGTCTTGTAGCTATGTCCAAATTTGAGTCTTCTTCGCATCGATCTACATTGTATTTTAGTAGCCATGATTTTTGTGTATCTCACATGGATCTGCGTTGTATTTGTTGGCAGCCATGTTGTGAGTCATTTGGGACATGTATCAAAATATGTTGCAGAAATTTGGTGATGTTTGAGAAGTTCCAACCTTTGGAGCTTTGCCTCAACACTATACCTTGTTCTTTCAAAGTATATTGCATATCATTTCCCTCTAGCCATTATACTTTTGGGGGAATCTATGTTATAATAAAATCTGGTCACCCTCATGTTATGAGATAGGTATTCCCTTGACTGCTCAATCCCTCAAAGTTTTCCCTAGAGAAATTAAGGAATAAATTAACCCCTTGTGATTTTCCCTCTTTCGAGCTGGTAACGCTCTTTCCCCATTGAAAAAAATATTTACCCAAGAAGCAAAGGGCCAACACCACTCCTGACACATGAGAAAAGAGAGGTGCCATCGCTCCTTCCCTCACTGCAAGAAGTGGTGCCCCCTTATCACCGCCTGTTTTCTTCATCGCAGGAGCGGTGCTTGAGTTTTGAAGGCAAAAAAGAGAAACTTTGAGAGGATTCTTGAAGCTGACCTCCGTGGAGCCTCATCCCTATGGTTTGGGACTAGCTAGAGCTCAATATCCTCCATTTTAGGATCTAATATCCACCTCACCCATGAGGTCCTCAACCATACCTATCCTCCCATTCCTTTAAATAATGGCTCACCCCCCATGGGAAAAAGGAGGAAGAATTGTGTTTCATACCCAAACTCCGTCAAAATCATTCTTGAGTCTTTTGAGGCAAGGTGAAGTTAGAGACAAGGAGCTATTGGAAGGAACCCTCAACACCAAGGCTTGAAGGTTGTAGTCTCTCCAATCATTTATTAATAAAAAATGTCTTTTCTTTCCCATATTTACTATTTCATATGTATGTATTGCTTGATTCCTTGGTCACAAGAATAGATCTAGTTGATTATATTATATGCTATCATGTTTCTCTTGTTTTTCTCCATATTTTGCATGTTCTTCTTCAAGGATAGCGAGGACAACCTTTAACAGAAGTATCATGACATTCCATTCAATTGATTAACTAGATATAGGGAAAGTTTAACATTTGGTGTTTGTGTTTTGTTCTAGACCTTAACCATTTAGATCTAGGGAACCAGCTCTTGTTTGTAGGAGGTGTGTATTTCTGGCTAACACTTCTAGGGAAAAGGTGTGGGAAAAGAGAGCTCCAATTCCTCCAGCATAACAGTGCAAAGATTCAAGTCTCTTCTCATGGACCTACCTACCTCTATTTATATGCCTTATGAAGAGATAGGGTTAAAGTCAAAGTAGTTACAACCGAAGGAGTCAGTTGCATAACTACTCAAACTACCTGAATTTCAAAAAATGTATTTTTTTGACATTTTGAGGAGGAATACGCAGGTTATGGAAACAACACTCACGTATGCAAGAGGTATACATGGGTTGCAATGTAAATAGTCATGTATGCAGGAGTTACACATGGGTTGCAATGTAAATATTCATGTATTTAGGGCATACACGAGTATTACATATGACAAGTCATGTACAATATGCGGGTTTCCTTAAGGCAACCGCGTATACATAAAAAACGCTCATTTTAGGTGTACTTCTGGGCATTTTCGGACTTTAGTGTCTTCTGGAAAGTTTTATCTAACTTAGATACCTTTCCAACGGTGTAGACAGGAGGTCAAACGAAGTTACAAAACTCAATATATATATCCTCCAAGTTATGTCTTTTTTCAGTGACTTTCATGAAGTATTATCATAGAAGTGTCGACATGCGATGGAATCATGGGAAAGTGGTCACAGGAAGAGATGTGTCTTTTTGAGCTATAAAAATATTGCTGAGCTGACTAGTTATTTGGTTTCTCATGAATGCATCAAGAATAGTGATGAAAAAATAAAGTTAGAGATTGCATTTAAGTACTAGTTGAGAGTATCAGGTAAAAGAGTCAAAGAAAGGTTAAAAAAGAGAGGTACAAGTGGAAGAACAAATGAGAATAGAGTCCATTGAAAGTTTTAGGGGAGAAATCTATCCCATGCACTAATTTTTGATGTTTTTTTCCAAAAAAATACTCCCTATTTTGCATTTTTTTCCAGTATGATTCACCCAATTACATAGGATTAAAATTTTTTACTCTAAAAATCACAAAAATTGTCCAAAAACTATATAAAACCCATAGAAATTTGAATTTTTTTAAACAATATCACCAAACATTTTAAGATTGGAAGTTTTAAAATAAGTAATATTCCCCAAGGTTTCTACACTTTAAGAAAAATATGGATCCTTAAATTTTTCCCCGAGACAATAAAGACGAATGAAAAAATCAGAAAAAGTCTTAGCAAAACCCTCATAGCTTAACAGGTAGAAACAACATAAATTGGTAGCAAGGTGACCAAAGAGTTGATAAGTACAAAGTGCAATGTTTTTAGTACAAGAGTTTTCCATTATTCCAACCAATGGAGAAAGAAGATGGAAAATGCAAGTAAGCAGTTTGCAAATATCACAAAAGAGACTAAGGAGAAACCCATGTTTTTTTCTTGCAATATGAGTAAGGAAATTTAAAAATTCATATTGTTTTTGGATAGTGGTTGCAGTATTTACATGACTAGAAATAAGGTTTTATTTGTTTTTATTGACACTAGTATTAAGTGTGAAGTGAAATTCAAAAATGAGAATTTAAGGTCATTGTTAATGGTAAAGGTATGCTTGTTGTGTATTCTAGTAATGGAGAAAGAAAAATAGTAGATGAAGTCTACTATGTACATAGTTTGAAGTGTAACTTGTTGAGTGTTGGATAGATCATGGATAATAAGCATACCAATAAACGAATAATCAAGGTGGAAATGACCAAGAATATGATGTTTCCATTGAGTGATTATGAGGAGTGACTAAACATATTTTGTTAATGAATACAAAGTTAAGAGTCTAGATTAGTCCTGGTTATGGAATATAAGGTATGGACAGTTACACTTTGAATATAAGGGTTTCCTTGTATTAAAAAAAACAACAAGCTCTTATGAAAGTTTCATTCTTCCAATAGAACATAAGGAGAATTTTTCTTTAGGAATTTCATACAGATCCAAATAACCCTCGAAAACATGTGCACATACTTATGTGGACTAATGAAAAAATGAAGTTTGGAAGGAAATAAATATTTCCTAACTTTCATAGATCTAATATGACTATAGTCAAAAGACATAAGTTTATTTCCATAAGGACAAGTTTGAAAGTTTGAGCACTTTCAAGAAGTTTAAAGCCATGATTGCAAAAGAAAGTGGAAGGTATATTAAATTGTTGTGGTTAGAAAGAGGTGGATAATATGTAAATAAAATGATTTTATTGAATTTTGCAATTATCATGGAATCAAGAGATAGGATACCACTAGATGCACTCCACAAAAAAATGGAGTGGATGAGAGTAATAATAAAACCATCATGGATATGGACTAAAGCATGCTCAAGGAAATGAAATTTGTAGATGGATATTAGGGAAAAGCAATGGCTTGTTCAGTTTACACTTTGGATAGATGTCAAACATAAAGTGTGTAGGATATTCATGTAGCCTTGTCTAAAAAGGTATGAGTTGTAGTGTTTCTCATCTAATAATTTTTGGGTGTGTAGATTATGTCCATGTACCTAAATAAATAAGGCATAAGGTTGATTACAAAAGTGATAAATGTATCTTCAATGGGTACAATGATGAGGTTAAATATTATAGACCATATAATCCCATCACAAAGAAATTTGTAATTAACAAAGATATTGAATTTAAGGATGAGGAAGCTTGGGATGAAACCATTGATAAATCAGTTGCAGAGATGATTTTAAAGCTTATAGGCTATATAATCCCATCACAAAGAAATGTGTAACTAAAAAAGATGTTGAATTTAAGGACAAGAAACCTTGGGATGACACTATTGATAAATAAGTTGTAGAGGTATTTTCATTCAATTAAGAAGATGACGAAGGAATTGAGAAGGAAGTTGAGGGTGGACAACAAAACCCACAATTGGCTACACCTATTTCAAATGAACCTAGTGCAATTCCATCAGGATTTACAACACCCAGAACTTAGAAGTGTTGCTAACCATTAAGTTATGGAAGTCAACTTGCAATATGATCATAGGTAAGTAGTGATTCGAATCCCACTCTTCAAAAAAATGGAAACCGAATAAGAGGTAAGAATACTAGAAGCTCAAGGGAATTGTCTGAACAAGAAGATGAAGTAGATCACTTTCACTTGTTGAGTTTTTTTTTAATTGTATATGATCCATAAAATTTGATGAAGCTATTAAGGAATAAGTTTGGGTGAAATATATGGATCAAGATATTGAATCCATGGAAATAAATAATACTTTGGAACTTGTAGAATTGACTGAAGATAAGGATTGTATAGGAGTGAACTGGATTGACAAGACCAAGTTGAAAGTTGAAGGAGAATTCAAGAAGTCAAGAAGAGCAAGGAGATACTTTTGGATGAGGGGTTTAGTCAACAACATTGTATTTATAATGAATCTTTTACAATTGTAGCTAGGCTTGACATTGTGGTAATGGTATTGGCCATTGCAACACAAAATAAATAGATTGTATATCAAATGGATGCCAAGTCTACAATTCTAAATGGATTCTTGGAGGAATTTTTTTATCTAAAATAGCCTCCAAGATACAAGATTTATGGAGAGAAAGATAAATTCTATAGGTTGAAGAAATACATGTATGAATTGATGCATGCACCCATGGTTTGGTACAACATAATTGATAAGTATTTGAAGACCAATTGATTCAACATAAGTCCAAGTGATCCAACACTATATAAAAAGGTAAATATTGATAGTTTGTTTATATGTTTATGATTTAATTTTCACCAAAGATATCTCACTTAATAAATTTAAAACAACTGTGAAAACATAATTTCAAATGATTGATTTAGGGTTGATGAAGTATTTTCTTGACATACATGTTAATCAATATGAGATTGAGTGGGTTTAGGATGGTCAATTGCAAACTAGCTGTAACACCAATTGAAACTAGTACAAATATGAATAAGAAAGGTCATGGATAAAATGTTGATCCTACTTTGTATAAGAAGATGGTAAGTAGTCTCATGTATTAGACAAAAGCTAGGTTGGACCTAATGTGTGCGGTGAGTCTAGTTTCTAGGTTTATGGAATCTCCTAAGAGTACTCATTGGTAGGATGATAAAACCATATTGATATATCTTGATTTATCAGTGAATTTGTTCAATTGAAATACTAAAAAAAAGTGATTTATCATTTGAATTTGTTCAATATGGTGTCAATGATATTACACATTTACATAGTGTGGCGGGGGAGATATATTCCTTAAATTTAGGACACTATAAAAATCATTGAGCATGAACCAAGGGTATTATTTAAAGATTGCAAGGAATTAAATCAGTATGTATAGTTTAATATTCTGTATTCCCAAAATTGAAGATGCACTGGAGAATTTCGATGTAGAAAATAATAGAAACTAAATTGAACAAAGTGAAGAAGTTGATCAATACAATCGTAGTGAAGTCAATGGATGGAAACAATTATTATTTCAATAGTCCCGAAGGGACAGTGTAGTGGTTAACATGGACGGTTGATTTCTATTAGCCCACAAATCAATTCTCAGTGTAGTTGTTATTTCGACGTAGTTTGTATCTTCAGTCCAGTTTGTAATTCTCAGCCTAGTTTGTATCCTTAGCTCTGTTTGTAATTTTGATGAACCTTGACACACAAATAAGTTCAAAGCTCTGTACTTCCATATGAAAAAAAATATTTCAATGATTAGGGATAAAAAAGGAGTACCCAGCATAATTGTAGTTGGAATGAAAAATGGCTCCAGCAAAGAGCTTAGCTAAGAAATGGACAAAGATTATTGAGGATGCTAAAAATGATAATGTTCTGAAAAGGGTTAATACTTCCTTTGTTTTTGCAAATGTTTTATTGAAAACCATAAATGGGGAAATAATTGATTTCAATAATAATATGAAAAATTTAAGTGAAGGTGATACAAGAAGCAATATAATTAGTAAAAAGAACAGTGTTACTTTGCATGCTAAAGATTAACTATAATAAAATAAATATAAAAAATTACTTAAAAAAACTATAATCTATTTTTTTTAAATAATAAAAGTTTATATTTATTTTATCATTATTTTTTTTTAATTTTGCTCGATTTAAATGGATAGGAAAATTTGGCATTTTAGATAAAATTGAAGAAATTAAAGAATTAAGGATAAACATAAGATTTCACCAAGTTAAGGATTTGACATAAGGATAACTGACCAGGATGAATGGAATGCCCATGATTTTGAAAAAAATGTTATTGGACATTTCGGAAGCCAAAATCGACGTCCCTCTTTAGATGCACGCTAGTAAAATCCAAAAAAAAATTCATGGACCAGATTCTGGTACCAACACCTAGAATATATGAATATGTCATCTACGAATACAAAAATAAACTTATCCAAGTATTAGCATACAAAAGATTAACTATAGAGATCGAAAAGGGTCAATGTTTCCTATATTGTTTCCAAACGATATCTTGAAAGCCATCAATATGGAAAAAATGGATATCAATAATAATAAGATGACAAATTTGAGTAATGGTGATAGTGAACCAATGTTTTCTAATAAAAATAATATTGTGACCTTGGAATCTATAAATGAACAACTAATTTATTAAATTGGATGATGACCTTAATAAGAGGACAATAATTATTAAGCATTCGATACATGTATTCTTTAAAAGGAAGATATATGGATATGGTCATGATTAAAATTATTGATTATTGATATTGTGGAAGGGGTCGATTCACAATGATTATATATATAAAGCAATGAAGAAGATAGCATTTATTGGTTATAGTTTCTCTATTGGTTGTTGTAAATTTTAATGTGGCAAGCAAATTGTTAGTTACTCCTTGACATAAGAATTTTTTATATTTGAATATAAATTGATCGGTTTACACACATTTTTATAAGTAGAAGAAGGAAAAGTTAAGGGTAAATGGTGTTAGATTTTTAACATTAAGCTAGCATAACATTAGGATCTTTAACTGAGAGAACAACAAGAACATCAATCAAACACAAGAGAAAATGAACACAGTGTTTTCCCTTGGGGAGACCATAAATGGAGAAAACCCCACAAATTCCTCAGAGATAGAATCAACACCAAAAGTAAAACCCCAAAACAGTAAGATGATCTCCCAACAGCAGTAACCTCTTTCTTCCTTGCCCCAGTGTCTTTCTCTTCCTCATCTATGTGCTACAACTGAGTGTGGATGAGTGTGTGATAAATAGAGAGGCCAACTCTCTATTTATACTAATTCCCAACTTGAATAAAACCCTACTAGGGCCGACCTCTCTAGGAGAGTCTAATAACCCTAGTGCCCTAGAACTGCAGGGACTTTAACCCTTAGACAATAGGATGGTTACCCACAATGACTTGACATGACTTGTTTACATTATAAATCCTCTCGATAGGAACATCGGAGCATGACATGACACAAGCACATCCTAGAATAAACATCAGGTTACAATAGATAAGAAATACAAGTGAATACATTCCGAAGTTACAATTACATCAATAGTCCCTCTTAACTAGGAAGGTATTCTCTCGACACAATTTTCATCACTAGTCTTCTTCTCTGGATCATCTTGTCATCTGCATCTTCAAGTCATCTTCTTCTTCAAGTTAGCTTCATCTTTGGATCTGGATCATCATCACTAGATCATCACGGGTGCTATCTCATGATTCTTCTCATCACAGGAAGTTATATAGAGCCAGCACTTTTTCATGCTGGTTGTAGGCCTAGCCTCCATGTATGTCTTCTTTAGCACTTATATCTGACACCAAGTCAGAATGGCCTTCCTAGCACTTAAATCTGACCTACTCATCAGAAAGGCACACCCAACACTCACATCTGATCATATAGGAGCCAATCCTATAATCACATCAAAAAGGCCCATCACTCACATTCACCAGCATGATAGGACACAACTACTATCATCTGTGAAAAGTATTAGCACTTACATTTGACCTACTCGTCAAAAAGGAACAACACTCACATCTGACCTACTCATCAAAAAGGCACAGCACTCACATCTGACCTACTCGTCAGAAAGGAAGATCACTCACATCTAACCTACTCATCAAAAAGGCACATCACTCACATCTGACCTACCCATCAGAAAGGCACAACACTCACATCTAACCTAATCGACAGAAAGGCATGCACTCACATCTGATCTTGTAGGAACCAATCCTACAGTCACATCAGAATGGCCCCCAGTCGCAGACTGAGCTACCTGGTAACTGACCAGGTTCCTCCATTCTCCCAGAGAATGGCAGTAGACCTTACATCTAACCTACTCATCAGAATGGCCAGCACTCACATCTAACATGGGAGGAACCTAATCCTTTAACCATGATAGAATTGCTCAGCCCTTACATTTGATCAAGTGGGAACACATCCATCTATCACATTAGAATGGCCATGCACTCATATCTGATCATGTGAGAACACATCTCACAGTCATATCAGAACGACCCTCAGTCCCAGACTGAGTTTTCTTGGTACCTCACTAGGAAGCTCCATTCAAAGAATGGAAATAGCCCTTATATCTGATCATGTAAGAACCAATCCTACAGTCATATCAGAATGGATCAGCACTCATATCTGACATGGAAGGAACCAATCCTCTCACCATGATAGAATGGCTCAGCCCTTACATCTGACCATGGAAGGAGCCAATCCTCTCACCATGTCAAAATCTCTCACAAACTCATCACTTCCCTTTGGAGGGAACCTCGATCTGGAGAACACCAAGCTTCTCCCTGAAGTACTCAAAATTCACCCTAGCTAATGGCTTTGTTAACACATCAGCTATTTGATCATCCATCGCAACATATTGGAGCTTCACTGCTCCCCTTTGCACCATATCCCTAATATAGTGATACTTGATCTCAATATTCTTAGACTTGTCATGGAAAACCAGGTTCTCTGACAACTTCACACAACTCTGGTTGTCCCAATATATACAAGTAGCATCTAACTGGAGATCAAATAAATCAGACAGTAGCTTTCGCAGCCATACTACCTGATAACTAGTTGAACAAACTGCGACATACTATGCTTCAGCTGTACTCAGTGCCACACAGGATTGCTTCGTGCTAAACCAAGAGATCACTCCTAATCCCATACTGAAGCAACACATTGAAGTGCTCTTCCTATCGATGGCACCGCCTACCCAATCTGAATCAACATAACCCATAAGTGTGGTGATACCCTTGCAGTCCATCATCCCAAACCTCCTCAGGATCTCTATTACATACTTCCCTTTTCTGATGGATATTCCATCTGCATTCTGCCACACCTCCATGCCTAGAAAATAATGCATCATACCCAAGTCCTTCATTTCAAACTCGACAGGGACCTTCCTCTTTGTATCAACAATCACCCCATCCATACCTATTACAAATAGATCATATACATACAGTAGGAGGATCACTAGGTTTCCATCTTCAACCTTGTAATAAAGATTGGAATCTACTTTACTCTTAGTAAAGCCCAAACTGGATAGAAATCTGTCAATTCTTCCGTACCAAGTCCTAGGTGCTTGTTTCAAACCGTACATGGATTTCTTCAATCTGCACACATGAGACTCTCTGTCATGTGTCTTGAAACCAAGTGGTTTCTCTACATACACTTCTTCTTCTACTACACCATTCAAGAAAGCAATCTTGACATCCATTTGGTGCATCTTCCATTTCATCACTACAACCAAAGAAAGTACTGATCTGATGGAAGTGTATATGGCTATAGGTGCGAAAGTTTCTTCATAGTCAATTCCTTCTTTCTGGGAGAAACCATGAGCAACAAATCTTGCTTGATATTTTTCAATGCTACTGTATGCAGCATGCTTGATCTTTTAGATCCATTTCGAAGTTACAATTGACTTCCCTTCTGGTCTTGGGACAACATCCCAAACATCATTCTTCATGATCAATTGGTATTCTTCGATCATAGCATCCTTCCATTCTTTCCGTTCTGCCGCTTCTTCATAATTGGAAGGTTCTTTATCGATGAAATCAAATAGTAATGCTACATACTCAGAGAAGGATCCAGTCCTCTTTCTTTCTCTGTGATTCTCTTCTGGAGCCCCATATCTTTCCACACCTTGGATAATTTCTCGTACCCAAGAAGGTTTCCTCTTGTGAGGATTCTTCTCCTGAGGTGGATTTACAAGTCTTTGTGGTTCTTCAAATTCTTAATCTTCTTCTTGAGTTTCTTCGTTCATGGTTGTATCATGAATTCTGGGTGCTTTTGCTTCTTCAGGTTCTTTAGTAGGTCTCTTTATGGATTTTTTGTAAGTTGTGTCTTCATCAAATGTCACATCCCTTCTAATTTCAATCTTCTTGTATCCTGGGAAATATATTTTGTAAACCTTCGAGCTTTTAGAGTATCCCACAAATATACCCTTCTTTCCTGAAGGATCTAATTTTTTTCTCTTCTCTTTTGGAATGTGTATGTACACGGGACAACCGAATATTCTGAGATGGCTGACTTCTAGTTTCTTTCAGAAGAAGACTTCTTCAGGAGTCTTGTTCTCAAGTACTCTATGTCGAGTACGGTTCTGTACATACACTGCTATCCTGGAAGCTTCTGCCCAAAGATGCATGGGAATATCTTGATCATGAAGCATACCTCTTGCGGCTTCCATGATAGTTCTTTTGTTTCATTCTACAATCCCATTCTATTTTGGATTATAAGGAGTGGACAACTCCCTCTTAATCACTGAGTCTTTGCATAAGTTTTTGAATTCATTTGAGATGAATTCTCTGCCATTATCTTATTGAAAGGTCTTGATCTTGTTTTCAGTGTGGTTCTCGATCAAGGATTTGAATTCCTTGAACTTTCTGAATACTTCATATTTTTTCTTCATGAAGTAGATCCATGTCTTCCTAGAAAAGTCATCAATGAAAGAAACATAGTATACATACCCGCTTAGTGAACTTGATGACATTGGACCACATACATCGGAGTGCATGATTTCCAAGATTCCTTTTGCATCTAATATAGATATGGATAGGAGGTTCTTATTGAGTCCAGGTACAAACAATACTTCCTTCATTGTCATATACTTTCGAGAGTCTAGCTTATAGGAATATTCCTCACTACCTTTTATTGGATACTAGTAGTCATATCCTAGCTTCACCTTGTGATGTGATTCATGTTTTGAAAGTTTCACAAAGGATTCCTTGAATCCTGTCATATGTTTGGAATCCCCAGTATCTATAATCCATGAGTAATGTTTCTTGTGAGAGCAGAAATCAAAACATATTCTTCCTTGCTTGAAGAATATTCACTTTCATGTCTGATTCTCTTTGATGAAGGTTCATCATCCTCTGCAGCATGAGCATGATGTCTTCTCTTGTTTCCCTTCTTCTTGTGAGAGACATTTTTGTTTCTAGGACATTCT
>LPNX011109318.1:0-21469 GCA_001517045.1 Pseudotsuga menziesii
TAACCTGCGAGGTTTTGTTAAATCAAACATAACGGACGCTGCTTTAAGCTGATTGTGTGGACAAAACCTCCTTATTGGCCTAGATTCAGAAAATCGGGCCAACACCTACCAATAAAAGAACATCGAAAATGTTAAAAAAGAATATATAGTAAAAATAAACATAGCACGAAAAGATATTAATGACATCTAAAATGACGAATTTAAGACCATAATGAAGAATAATTAATGTACAGGAAATTTAGCAGTAATGGCTAAATTGACGATAATGACACTTACCAAGTTTGAAAACCAAGTCGATAGGCAGCGTAATAACTAGCAGCAGGTTATCGACGACCAAGGTTGTCAACACACTTTACATCTAATCCCATCAAAAGTAATGAACTGTGTAAGAAAAAGAGAGAGGTGCCTTAGTTCAATTGAACTAAGTAATCCTGCATAACCAAGTAATACCTTACCTCTCAGATTGTTATGGGAGAACTAGTCCCACCACTCCACCACTTTATTCCTATCAACAAAGTTAAGGTAGTTTATTCTTAATAAACAAAGTACACATGTGCAGAAGTAAAACAATGAACTATACAATTCATTAATTCACCAACATTAATAACTAAGATGTACAAATAGTTTAAATAACATAATTAAGACATACAAAGTAAACGAACTAATAATCCCTGAATGGATAAGAGATTAACAAGACAGTATGAGCAGTTTCTGAATAGATCAAAAGTTATTAAGTAGCGCATGTAATTCTACATTACTAATAATGATCTCCTTCGGGTAGTTTTTACTAGCCTATAATTTCTCTTTTTTTCCAATTTTTGGGGACATTACAAGTGGTATTAGAACCCAGTTTCAATACTCAGATACTTATGGGCGCACCAGGCATTAACGCATAGAAAATAAATTATGATAAGTAAATTTTCTTACTAATAGAAATTTTTGTTGTTATTAAAAATTTTTACAGCGTTGTTTAGTTTATGAACAGTGAGGAAAAAAAAAGATGGAAGAAAGAAATGACCATCCCCACTCTGGAAGTGAACTTGGTGGTCGAGCTAAACTATGATGTGCTGAAAACTTTGCACAGTCTTCAAGATGAAATGAAAATTTTCAGAGAAGATAGTCTAAATGAAAGAAAGGAACATCAATCTATAAATAAAGCATTATTGCGTAACATGATCGCAGGGAGCCCGCAAGGTAAACCTACCCAGTCCACCAATAGATCCAAAAGAGAACCGTACCATGAGCGGGTCGGTAGCCCAAGAGAAGCAAAGAAAGAAGGTACACCTGAAGCAACTAAAGGAGATCATCACAGTCTTGGTAGTAATGACTCACTTTCTCCACGGAGAAAGAAGTGTTAGCTGGAATATTTCACCTCCTGCGGACAACAAGGTGTTCCACTGGTCTGAATGGTTCAGATCTAGAACAAATAGAGGATAGAGGTTGAAGACTCTCCCTGGATGTCGTAGATACCTGGAATGTAATCCCTTGATAGTTACCCTGTGTACCTGCAATAAGCTTCAACACGCAAACACATCGAAACTGCCAGAATATAATCTACTAATCCATGTTAGTGACTAAGGAATCTAACAACATACATGTGAAATCAAAGAACAACAATATATGTGGGATAGAAATCAACTTGCATTAATATAGAAATATGAAGAAGTTTACAACCAAGCCTTAGTGTTGACATGCATCTCAATGAAACCAAGCATTCTTATCCCCATAACCTTCGACTCTAGCTCTCTCTGCTCTCCAATGGTCTTGGGCCAAGTGATCAATCCAACAGCATAACAATACCTTAAGACTTCTCCCCTCAACCATGGATATGAGCTTGTATTTATAAGGCTCAATGGATATGGTAGGTTGAGAGATTGGTGGGTGAGGTGGCCTCTAAGATCCTAGGATGAGGGATCTCAAGCTCAACAGACCCAAAATGGTAGGGATAAGGGAGGACACGAGGCTTATCATCTAGAAGCCTCGAGAAACTTCTCTTTTTCCCTTTTTACCCAAGGTACCACATTTCTCCTTCAATGACAGAGCGGTTCTGGTAAAAAACACTTATGGACTAAGGGCCATAAGCGGTGGCACCGCTTGTGGACAACAAAGAATAGGCAATGCGAACAAGGTACCACTCTTGGAAAAAAGAGGAAGAGCGGTGCTGGGAATTTTCATGGAAGATTGACTATTAGCATGAGTTTCCACTCCAAGAGATAGGATTCATGGAAAGTAGCTATGTCAAATGTCTTATCACATGATGGTGACAGGATTTTCATATAATAGGATGCCCCCCAAAGCATGAGTCTTAGAGGGATACGACAAACGAGAGCTTTGAGAGAACAAGTCGTTGCCATGAGATAAAAATGTTGGATCGATCAGAGCATGTCGTCAAGTAGGCATTTGTAGTACATCAGTATGTTGACTCATAGACACAAGTAACCAAACTCATGGCTGCAGACCAATACAAGGCAGATCCATGAGAGGAATACACAAGCATGGATACTAGAATATAGCGTAGATCCATGTGATATAGGACTCAAACTTGGACATATCTACCAGAAATACAATGTAGATCTATGTCATACAGATGCAAATTTGAGCATAGCCACGGTCATACAAATGTGGATCCATACTAGATATACAAAACTCCATTGCAACCTGGGGAAAAGCAATGAGCACTTTAAACAAATACCCAGGGTCTTCTTCTCGTCTTCCACAAAGTACGATTCTATCCATGTGATTACAATGATTTGAAGTTGAACATGGTAGAAACCACTTGGTTACCAGCCAATGATGTGAACCGTTAACAAGTGCGAGGGAGATCACCATTGATGTCAATGATTCCCAAGGTACCCTAGTAAAATATATGAGTGTGAATAGATGTCTTGATGTCAAACACCCAGTCGATTCTATCGATCAAAAGTCAATGATGTGAACCTATGTCGAGAGTGAGAGAATATATCATTAAGGCATATAGATCTCAAGGTACTAAGTATTGTTTCTAAGAGTATTTCCCGGATGATGAGCTGA
Organism: Pseudotsuga menziesii; assembly: GCA_001517045.1. Lineage (NCBI taxonomy): Eukaryota > Viridiplantae > Streptophyta > Pinopsida > Pinales > Pinaceae > Pseudotsuga > Pseudotsuga menziesii. The sequence continues at coordinate 3,031 of LPNX011109318.1, forward strand.
TGTCAACGGGAATAGTCTCGTCAAAGGAGGGCCATGATGAGTCCCACATCGACGACATGAAACTTAGAACATATTTCTAGATTGATGTGAATATAGTAACCATATGACTAACTCAAAGATACTGACACAAAGACTGTGTAGACTACAGAGGTAAACTTATTCAAATCCCCTTTGAACATCGGGTGGCATGACAAAAAGACTTGGCAGCATGACCGGACGGGACAGACACACAATGCCACAGTGGACAATGCATTCTTTTGAAAGACTCAAAGGAGTGACATGACTCATGAAAGTGGATCATCATGGAGATCAGCTGAATACCCAATTGAATGAAATAATGTCTAGATAAGTTTCATGTTCAAAGGTAATGACAAACAACTACCATTATTTGTAAAATAACTCCCACATCGATGACACGAAACTCTCTATGCTCTCTAGTGGTCTTGGGCCAAGTGATTGATCCAATAGCATAGCAATACCTTAAGACTTCTCCCCTCAACCATGGATATGATCTTGTATTTATAAGGCTCAATGGATAGGGTAGCTTGAGATATTGGTGGGTGAGGTGGCCTCTAAGATCCTAGGATGAGGGATCTCAAGCTCAAGTGAGCCACAATGGTAGGGATAAGGGAGGAAACGAGGCTTATCATCTAGAAGCCTCGAGAAACTTCTCTTTTTCCCTTTTTACCCAAGGTACTACATTTCTCCTTCAATGATAGAGCAGTTTGGGTAAAAAACACTTATGGACTAAGGGCCATAAGCAGTGGCACCACTTGTGGACAACAAAGCATAGGAGGTGCGAACAAGGTACCGCTCTTGGACAACAGAGGAAGTGCGGCGCTAGGAATTTTCATGGAAGATTGACTATTAGCATGAGTTTCCACTCCAAGAGCTGGGATTCAGGGCAAGCAGGTATGTCAAATGTCTTATCACATGATGCTGACAGGATTTTGGTATAACAAGAAGCAAGGAAGTGATGACAGTATTTAGGGGGAGTTTCAAAAAATAAGAGCACCGACCTATGAAGGTGAAGTAAATATGGGATAAAAGGCTAAATAATGGTTGTTGGGAATTATTAAGTATTTCCAGGTTCATAACTATTCAAGTGTGATGCAGGCTACTCTTTCCATATACAACCTGAATGGTAAGGAAGCAACATGGTGGCGAGATTTAAATCACACCAAGAAAGATGAGCTTCGAGAAATAAGCTGGGAAAACTTATGAAATATTTTCCAAGATAAATACATGTCAGAAAGGTTCTTTGACTGCAAGGTAAAACAGTTCCATGAACTGTGCCTGGGTTCACTAACTATGGACGCATTTATAAACATATTTCTAGATCTGCTGCATTATGTACTGTATATCAAAGAAGAGAAGGTGAATATGCAGCAGTTCCTAGGATGTCTTCCTCTATTTTTTGGGACAGGATAGAATTCAACATGCCAAGGACAATGGATACTTCACTACACAAGTCCTGACTCTGTTATGAGCATGGGAAGTTACAGCAAAAAAACCAGAACTGAAACCAAGAAAAGTCTAGAAACTTTTATGATAATCGCAAGCCTAGGTCAAACCTGCAGCCTTATAGAAAGCAAAAAAATAGCTTTCAAGTGAACAAGAAATTCAACAAAACTGGTACGAAGCATTGTGTACCAGCTCCTAATGGGAATAATCAAGTGGCGAGTGGAGCCAATGCTACCACTTTAGCGATCAAGTGTTGGAAGTGCAATAGGCCGCATTATGCCCGACATTGTAAGAGCAAGAATAATGGAGTCTTGTATAACCTGGAAGAAGAACCTACCATTGAGGATATAGTGGGAACCCTGTGAATCTATGTAGCATTAGATGGCTGACAGGTGGACCATTAAGCTACAATGGTCAAGATCGAAGGTAAGATCTTGAACACCTCTGTTTCAATACTTATTGATCCCGGTGCTTTCTGGAGCTATGTTTCACCTAAGATTGTTGATTTATGCAAATTAGGTAAAGTAAATCATGGTAAATCTTGGCTGGTATAGTTAGTCACCGGTACAAAATGGAAGGTTTCAAAAATTGTTAAAGAATGTGAATTAAACCGGAATGGTTTCCTTACTAAGGTAAACCTGAATATCCTACCTTTAGGATCCTATGATATTCTTATCGACATGGACTGGATGGAACAACACCATGTCATGCTCAATTTTCTACAAAAGTCTATCTTGTGTATTGATATCCAAGGGAACCAAGTGAAGGTTCAAGGAATCCTACAGAAAATTTCTGTAAGACAAATCTCTGCCTTACAAGTAAAAAAGTGTTTTAGGAAGGGCTACAAGTTGTTTGCAGTGAACATCCAAGACATAGAGTCAGATAGAGAACAACCCTTAGAAGACTTCCCCATTCTTAAAGAATTCAAGGATGTGTTTCTTGAGGAAATCCCTGGATTACCTTTGAAACAACACCTAGAATTTTCCATCGAACTGACCCCGGGATCAATTTTGGCCTCCAAAGCCCCTTGCCACATGAGTGCACCATAATTGGTGGAACTCAAACTCCAGTTGCGTCTTGACTCTGTTATGAGCATGGGAAGTTACAGCAAGAAAACCAGAACCGAAACCGAGAAAAGTCTAGAAACTTTTCTGATAACCGCAAGCCTAGGTCAAACCTACAGCCTTATATAAAGCAAAAAAATAGATTTCAAGTGAACAAGAAATTCAACAAAACTGGTACGAAGCCTTATGTACCAGCTCCTAATGGGAATAATCAAGTGGCAAGTGGAGCCAATGCTACCACTTTAGCGATCAAGTGTTGGAAGTGCAATAGGCCGCATTATGCCCGAGATTGTAAGAGCAAGAATAATGGAGTCTTGTATAACCTAGAAGAAGAACCTACCATTGAGGATATAGTGGGAACCCTGTGAATCTATGTAGCATTAGATGGCCGACAGGTGGACCATCAAGCTACAATGGTCGAGATCTAAGGTAAGATCTTCAACACCTCTGTTTCAATACTTATTGATCCCGGTGCTTTCTGGAGCTATGTTTCACCTAAGATTGTTGATTTATGCAAATTAGGTAAAGTAAATCATGATAAATCTTGGCTGGTATAGTTAGCCACCGATACAAAATGGAAGGTTTCAAAAATTGTTAAAAAATGTGAATTAAACCGGAATGGTTTCCTTACTAAGGTAAACCTGAATATCCTACCTTTAGGATCCTATGATATTCTTATCGACATGGAATGGATGGAACAACACCATGTCATGCTCGATTTTATACAAAATTCTATCTTGTGTATTGATATCCAAGGGAACCAAGTGAAGGTTCAAGGAATCCTATAGAAAATTTATGTAAGACAAATCTCTGCCTTACAAGTAAAAAAGTGTTTTAGGAAGGGCTGCAAGTTGTTTGCAGTGAACATCCAAGACATAGAGTCAGATAGAGAACAACCCTTAGAAGACTTCCCCATTCTTAAAGAATTCAAGGATGTGTTTCTTGAGGAATTCCCCGGATTACCTTTGAAACAACACCTAGAATTTTCCATCGAACTGACCCCAGGATCAATTCTGGCCTCCAAAGCACCTTGCCACATGAGTGCACCATAATTGGTGGAACTCAAACTCCAGTTGTAGGAGTTAATAGAGAAAGGGTATATCTGACCCAGTGTGTCCCCTTGGGGAGCACCGATTTTGTTAGTAAGGAAGAATGATGGTACGATGCAGATGTGCATTGATTACCGTCAGTTGAACAAAATGACTATAAAGAACCATTACTCGCTCCCTAGGATCAATGACTTGTTCGACCAGGTGGGAGGAGCCAAATTTTTTTTGAAGATTGATTTGTGATTGGGGTACCATTTGGTACGGATCTAAGATGAAGATATTCCCAAGACCACCTTTTGTACAAGGTATGGGCACTATGATTTTGTAGTGATGCCGTTCGGGTTTACCAATGCACCCAGAAACTTTATGTGTACGATGAACATCATATTCAGTAAATATCTGGATAAGTTTGTACTAGTGTTTATTGACGACATTCTAGTTTATTCCAAGAGTAAAGAGGAACATGAAGAACACCTTCACATAGTACTTCAAGTGTTGAGAGAACACCAGCTCTACGCTAAGTTTAGTAAATGTTATTTGTACAAACCACAAATACAGTACCTAGGTCACATCATATCCAAGGCAGGAATAGCTATGAACCCAGAAAAGATTCAAACCATTAAATATTGGCCTACTCCGACTATTGTCACCGACATTAGGTCCTTTTTGAGTTTAGCTGGGTATTATCAAAATTTCATTCGGAACTTCTTGAGAATCACTTACCCCATGATGGCTTTGCAGAAGAAAGCAAACAAGTTCTTATGGATTAACAAGTGTGAAGAAAGTGTTCAAAAGCTTAAGAAGCTTTTGATGACCGCACTAGTGTTGTGGATGGTAGATCCTGATGGGGATTTTGTTGTATGCACGGATGCAAGAAAAGAAAAGACTTGGAGGAGTCCTCTTGCAAACTGGCCATGCAATCTGTTATGAATTGTGGAAATTAAAAGAGCATGACCAGAATTATACCACGCATGATCTTGAGCTAGCGACAATTGTCCATGCTCTGAAGATGTGGAGGCACTACCTTATGGGAAGGAAGCTCCTTCTAAAAACTGATAATATGAGTCTAAAATATTTGTTTGATCAAACCAATTTGAATGCGAGGCAAGCCAGATGGTTGGCTTTCCTGAGTGAGTATCACTTTGAACTAAAGCATATTAAGGGAAAAGAAAACAAATTTGTCGATGCTTTGAGTCGACGAACTCATATGATATATGAGGTGACCCTAAGTCAAACTGATGCATATTTGCATGAGAAGATTAGAACAACCAACAATTTTGACCCATTCTATGTGGAAATCCTCAAGAAGGTCTAGGAGGACTGGTTGTTTCGACAATAGAAGGAATACAAGGTGGATGACTCCATACTACTATGGTCCAAGGATAGATTGTATGTTCTAGATGGAGGGGACATTCGGTCCAACATACTAATAGAATTTTATAGGGCACCCTACTCGGGGCTCCCGGGATATCAAAAGATGATATCTACCATCAAGAGACACTTTTTATGGCCTAAGTTAAAGGACGACATTGCAATGTTTATTACGAAATGTCAGTAATTCCAGCTAGTTAAAGCTGAGCACCAGCATCCTTTAGGATTGCTACAGCCATTGCCCATTCCAAAATGGAAGTGGGAGGTTATCAATATGGATTTTATTACTGGCTTATCGAAAAGCAAGAAGCAAAATGATTCCATCTTCGTAGTCATCGACAAGTTGTCAAAGGTAGCACACTTCATCCCCATGAAATCGACCTACAAGGCCGTGAACATTGCCAATATCTTCCCAAAAGAGATATTCAGATTGCATGGGATACCCAAAGAAATTATATCAGATCGAGTTGTTAAGTTTACAGGAAAATTTTGGAGATATTTATTCTCTGGATTAGAGACACAGCTGAAATTTAGCATTGCTTATCACCTGCAGACGGACGGTCAAACTGAAAGAGTAAACCAAATTGTGGAAGACATGCTTTGTATGTATGTCATGAACAAACCCACTAAGTGGGAGGATTATATGCACCTTGCATAGTTTTAATATAACAATGGGTATCAAGCTTCCGCCAAATGAGTCCTTTCGAGGTACTCTATGATGGAAGTGTAGGACGCCAGTTACTTGGGACAGTCCAGTGGATCGACTCATGTTAGGGCCTGACCTGTTATTGGACTTGGAACAATTAGTTACCAAGGTGCAGGGAAATCTTAAAGAGGCACAAGACTGTCAAAAAAGTTATGCGGATAAGAAAAGAAAAGATAAAGACTATCAAGTAGGTGATCATGTCTACTTGAAAGTGAAAGCAAAATGGAGCTTGTTGAGCTTGGTAAGGTCTGGTAAGTTAGCACCTAGGTTTTGTGGACCTTTTGACATTTTGGCTAAGAAAGGACTAGTTCCTTATGAACTAGCATTACCTATGCACGTAAGAGTTCATAATGTTTTCCATGCATCTTTATTAAAGAAATATGTTTATGACACTAAGCATGTCATTGATTGGTCCTTATTATAAATGGAACATGAGGGGGAATTTTCCCCTGAACCTTTGCATATATTGGAAAAGAGAGAAGTGCAGCTTCGAAAGTGCACTGTGGTCCAATTGAAAGTGTAGTGGAAGCACTTTGACGTAGATGAGGCTACCTGGGAGAATGAGGCCACCATGAGAAAGGCTTACCCCACCTTGTTTCATGATATCATTTAGAGTCCCTTGAAAACAAGGGACGGTGTTGTACTAAGTGGGGAGGGATGTAATGTCCCAAATTTCTAACCTACCATTTATAGGAATGAGCCGATTGATCATGATGATTATATTGATGTTTTATTTTTGGTTCGAAGACCCCACTGCATATGAACATGATAATTTTCTTTGTAGATTGGGCGTAAGACCATTGTTGATGATATATATATGTATATATATGTTTTGTGTTTGGCGTGGAACCTGAAGCACATGATTGATGAAATGTTTGTGTTGCTCATGGACCTTGAAGAACGTGATCGATGAGATGCTTTGTGTTGAGCGGGAGGCTCTAGAGCACATGAGTGCTTACATTTGTGTTGAGCATAAAGCTCTGGAACACATGAAATATAATTGGAAATGTTGGGAATAATCTCTGGAACATTCCATATTGATGTTGACCATAAGCTCTGGAGCATTGGATCTTTGGCCATTGTATCCCTAGGTGTATCATACAAGTACATCATAGAATTTAGTGTTGAGTGAAAGCTCTGGAATTGCACTTTAGCGAAATATCTAGAATTGCACTATGTTTGTAACTCCCTGCTATAGGCATTGAGTATGGGCTCTGGTAAGCGCTAAGGGTTACTAAAAACAATTTAATAACTTCCGAGCGAAAAGGGCTCAAGAAAAATATTGATCATCAACATACTTATTTATAAGTGATTAAATTAATATTTGAATTTATGTATTCTCATCAAAGTACTGAAGAGCTACCACGTTATATGAGGGGAATCCAACATGCAAGGATGTTTAGAGTTTCCTAGCCTAGTAAACGTAAGCCATCTATCTACTTGACCTTCATGAAGAAGTGTCGTTAAGTCTAGGGATCATGATGCATGATGCTCGAAGACAAATGCTAACAAGTATTTTAATACTATGCAGTTTATACATAGTATGTATAAAGAATTAATTATAATTAATTATAGAATTTAATAAAGAAAGAAGAAAAGCTCCACCAATTACTATTTATTATTAAAGGATTTACAAATAGTGAAATATCTATGAAATATTTACTACGAACTATTTTAAAGTTCCTAGGTTAAGAATTGAAAATTACCCCAGTAAATTTAAAAGGGTTAAATTAAGAAATCAAGGATTTCTTGATTTAACTACCCCTTTGACTGAAAAGTATGCCTACAAAGACTCAAGCCAAGCAAAGGCTTGGGGTTCTAATTTTTCCTTTGTAGAATTATTATTCTACCTGTTTTTGTCTCTCAAGTGTTTTCTTGGAGAACTACTCCTGAAACTAAACGAGGATTATTCAGAACTGATCGCGAGACATGAAACCCTACCTTAGGAGCTCTAAGCTACTTGCATGTTGGAGTAGAGCTCGGGGGGATCTGGATTTAAACCAGGAATGGTTCCGGGTTGTGGTTGGGTGGAACATGGTAGTTCCCAAGTGATTTGGTCATCAAATAGAGGTTAGATCTGCATTGAATTGTTAATGCTGGTTATTTAAGTGTGTAGGTGCAGCCATTGACAAAGCTTCAAATTCAGGTATGAAACCCTGGAAATATTGTCACATCCCCATCCCTCTGACCAACGAAGAGGACGTGACCATGACGTTAACCATCTGGGCTACTGGCCCCATGAACATGTGAATTCATAAAAATGCTGAAACAAAATGCTGAAAACAAGATGCATTGAAGTGGAACATACACAGATGCAATCATGTATCATACACAGCTACAATTATCTATCAGACACAGCGGAATAAACATACATTCATACAAGCATTCACTCAGCATGTTCAACACATTCATTAATAGCAATATAATTGCAGAAGTAAAATAGACAAGGTTACTTATCTTATGAAGAACTCATTCTATAACCAGCTACGTCACAGCAACGTTCCACCCAACCATAGGCCAGCATGCTCCTTAATCTCTCAGCAGCGCTGCCACCCCCAAGCTGGGCATGATTCTCCAAGGAATAAGGGAACAAGAAGGCTTACACATAGCCAAGGATACACAAAACACAGCCAAGCCAACACAGTTGGGTTTATCAGGACATCAACAAGACAACCAAGCCAACATGGTCAGGTTTATCAAGCCATCAAGGAGTTGGGAAAGGCTCAATGCTAAGTTGGTGAGCTCGTTACAGATCCAAGAACACCTACACCAAAACTAGCCTAATTTCTAAGACACCCACACACACCCAACACAAGGAATCCATCCCTTCTCTACTACATCCGTCCCTTCTCTACTACACAGTCCCTCAGGCCCTGCATTCCCTTCCAATGCTATTCAGGGGTTGTGGAGAAGAAATCCATCCCTCTAGCTTTGTCTGTGTGGTTTCCAGCCACCATGTTTATCAAGAAAACCAAGCCCCCACCCCTGCTCCCAACACAGTCCAAAGACCAACCATTGCACACATGTAATTAATCAGCTATTATAGCTTAAACAAGGAAAACGGCTCCCAAGCGAATTTCAACAGGTCACTGAACGTATCCGTGCACACAATTTACAACATGGGGGAAAACAACAGTCCCAAAACATATCAGCATATAATACCAACAAGCGTGGGGAACAACAGCATGTCCAAGGAAATGAATCCACAGGAATACTTACATAGACCAGGCTGGGGAAGAAATTATAGTCTCCCAGCCTGTGCGTGAGTAACAACAATGCAGAACCCACAAATTAGCCGATGGGGAAAGTATACATCCACACCATCTGCAAATCCATAGAGGAAAACTACATGGGTAAAACCAGGAAAGTCCTGTGCATGAGAATGAACAATAATTCCCCTCCTGCGTGATAGTGAACAACCTATAAAGAGGACACAAAATTGGAAGTGCATGATTGTTCAGCACTGTCATGGAGAGAGTGGAAAGCTCGGAGCGTTTTTACTCTTCTTCTTTTTTCCCAACGTGAAGTTCATTTTTGGTGGAGTGTGCGGATGGGAAGGATGGACAATCCTGCCACCCCACTCCCAAAACAATAAATGCCCCAACTACTCAGCAGCAATTCTTAATGTAGGTGGTTGGGTAAGACAAGGTGGTGACAGATGGGTTTTTCCCTCATGGCTCGAGGTTTGACAATTTCCCCCACCCTTATCCTTGTGAAAATCATTCCCCTTCTCAATTTAGTTGCCGCGATCATAGCTGGTCAGGTTCATTTTAATTAAAGATGCATATTTACATGATGCTAAAACTTAATATGTATGCCACATGCCCCGATATACCATCGGTGACAATTTAAATCCAAAACATAGCATAGCCAATCAATGGTGGGGCCTTGGCCTTTATCTCCACACTATGATCGTTTACAATATATACATCATATACATCTAATGCAATGAGGTCAAAACCGGGGTGTTACAAATCCTATTCTATTTTATTTCCCAAAGATTCATTACTGTTTATATTAAGTAATGGCTGCAATGTAATTTCTAATCCTAAGGGTTAAGTTTTATGATTAACAAACTGTTAGGGTTTGTAGTTACGATTTACTATTCTTATGCTGGAGAAGTTTTATTGTATCAGATGTTTATGTTCAAGGTAGTATCCTTCATAAATATTACTATATTAACTAGGTGGTGATTTTAGTATTATGTTTATACTGTATTCTCTGTATTTAATACTCTGCTAACATATTTCATTTGTCAGTAGAGGCTTTCCCTAGAATTTTTAAATACACTAGTTCAGTAATAATTAATTAAAATATTATTTATGCTAAACTATACATGTTTATATTTTAAATTAGATCTACCAAGAATAGAGTCCATATAAAAACCAAGATAAAACCAATTAATAAAGACCTTCCAAGGTCTGCTTCATATAATCATTTAAAACCAAAGTACTTTACATAATTGGATTAAACATCAAATTTAATCAGAGGGATATTGTGACCATCCATGTGGTCCTTATCAAGACTCTGCCATAAAACTTACAGTCTTAAAATCTACATTAAAATACCATAAATCACATGCATTATGTTATAGCTTATTTTACCACACATACTGGATCACACCTTTATTGCCTTCCCTGTCCCTTTGCAGACTGTTTAGACCCCATGGACCATTTTTGTACGTTTGATGTTTCCAAGATCATCCCTAAAAACATGCAATAATTGCCATACGCGACTTTTAATCTTTTTCTTGCATATATACGTGGATTTGACCCTCAAAACCGTGTACATCAGGATGTCTGCAAAAGGCCAAATGATTTTGGAGTTTTCCTTGATGTGGATCCAAGTCACTTGTCTCTTGGCCTTCCATATTCCTCACAATCGCTCGAATTCGATGTTCCATTACCCCATTCAAAATATATATAAGGAACCCTTTGGATACATTGAAAGGAGAGGAATTGAAGTGCAAGAAAAGTATAGTCCATTGTTGCCGAAGCTTATACTTGAGTCTGCATCCCTTTGTCCCTTCAAGCACTTTGTGTTCTTCCCAAGCTTGCCTTTTTCTTGTGAGCTTGCTATCGAGAGATGGAGGATTGAAGTGGTGGAGGCCCAAGTGGGGGACTCAGTTTCTCCGATTCACAGATGTGTCGACAGAGGTTGTCACTATTGTAATATGTATTTTATATCAATAGAAATATCTTTTCCTATCCAATAATGTGTATTTAAATGAGTATTTGATCCATGGATGATTTTAAATGCTTATATTTTATTGATTATATATGCTAGAGTAGGATAAAAACAATTATATATAGCATGCTTGTCTTGTTTGATGAATGTTGAGGAAGTAAATTTCTAATACAAGCGAGAGTGGAAAAGCTCAACAAGGATCTACATCAACCGTCTGGAATAAGGTACGAATTGAGATCCTTTAGTGTTAGATGTTTGGTTTCTCTTGCATATAGGAAAGGATTGATTTCTGGAGTTAATATATCTGTTGTGATACCCCAAGCCATAGGAATTTCTATCCATAATAGAATTGGTGACTCCACTAGGGAGTTCCTAGTCATTTTTTCTTTGGGGGTTTTTATCGGCATTCAATGCTCTTGAAATGCTCTGATTTCTTTGTTTCTGAGTTGGGTATGGGGGCATTTTTTCCTGGTAGTGTCTAATAGAAGTCAATTTTGTCTTAGCTTATCTGTTTTCCTTCATTTTTATCTCTTTTTCTTCCTGTATGCGAGTTTTTTCCTTATAGTCGTGTGTACACACAGTTTTGATTGAGATATCCGCGTATATACGTGGATTTTTAACACACAATCGTGTATGGAAAGACTCGAAGAAACGATATACACAGGTTTTGGGTCATACTCCTTGTGCGATGTCTGCACTTGAAGTACTTTAGAGTTGTCCTTCACAAAGGAAGGCTTTGCTTTCTGCTCTTGGTTTTAACGATGATAACTCTTTTTCCATCATCAAATTTGAAACCATGGGACTACAACCTCTCTTGACTTACTATGCGTCTCTCTTGATTCATGTAGAATTTCTTAACATGACCGTCAAACACACTGTGATTGACGAAGGTGCTACTGCTTCCGTGATGTCTTTGTCATTTTGGAAGGGTTTGGGTTACCCCGAGTTGTCTAAATCATCTACCATGTTGACTACTTTTGATGGTAGATCGTTTTGACCGCATGAAATTCTTCCTTCTCTTAAGGTCCGTTTGGGAGGGAAGACTGTCGCAGTCGAGGTCGAGGTGGTTGATGCGCCCCTTGATTACAACCTGTTACTGGGTAGGAATTGGATGTATAGTATGCAAACCGTAGCTTCTTCTCTATTTTGAGTTGTATGCTTTCCATTTAATGGGAAGATTGTTATGATTGATCAGACATCATTCAAAAATCTGAGTGTTACTGCATCATCGAGAGCTTCTATCCTGAATATTGATCAATCTCATCTGATAACTGGGAGTGTGGGTGTTGGCATGTATCAATCCCTTATGGGAACCTTTGGTTGTCCTACACCATTTCTTATGATCGGGTCTAGTTCCGGTCGGGCTTCATCTTCATTGATTTCGGTGTCTTTTCACACTACCCTTATGGAAGATCCTTGGATCCGTCCTACACCGAGTCCTTTGAGTAAGCCTACCAAAACGGACATGTCATTGCCTGCAGCAATGATAGCATATCAAGTGAATCTTGAATGTGTTGCAAATCCTATTCCTTACTCTTTGCAGATGGAGGAGGAGGACCCATATGTGTTGCCTGCATGGGTATTCGAGTCTTCTCACACACATGATTTCTTTGATAGTTTTTTTCCATGAGATGAATCTATTATTGAGGGCATGTCTAGGGTTGAGCCACATTGGGAAGAGTTACATCATAGATCTTATTTTCTTCATGAGCTTGACCATTTGGAGTGTGAAGACTTTAGGGAGATTCTTATAGAGAGAATTGGTAGTCCCATGATTCCATTGTGCTCTCCTGGTCCGATGGCTGACAGAAACATGGTGAATATATCTCCTACCATCCCTATCAATATCTCTCGCGATCCTGGCAAGATTGAGAATGTCTATAATGTGGCAGAATGTTCCCATGCTGAGACTCAGGAGTATATCAAGCTGTTCAAAGAGTTTCGTGATATATTTGCTTGTCCATATGAGGAAATGCCAGGTATCGACCCTCACATTGTTGAACATGAAATTAAAACTTATCCCAATGCTAATCTTGTTCAACAATGCTTGCGTGCGGTGAATCCTAGAAAAGCACCCAGGATTAAGGCTGAGATAGAAAAACTATTAAATGTCGGTTTTATCTATCCCATTCCCTTGACGGAGTGGGTTTCAAACCCCGTTCCAGTTGATAAGAAGTAGGGAGTGATCCTTATATGCACTGATTTCCATGAATTGAATCATTCTTGTCCTAAGGATAATTTTCCCACAACATTTATTGATCAAATCTTGGATGAGTGTGTAGGAAGCGAGGTATTTTCCTTTATGGATGGATTTTTCAGATACAATCAGATCCAGATAAAAACTGAGGACCAACATAAAATTTCCTTAATTTGTCCTTGGGGTACCTTTGCATATCGAAAAATTCCTTTTGGCCTTAAAAATGTCAGAGCCACATTTCAACGAGCCATGACCTTGATTTTCCATGATCTCAAATTGATTATTGAAGTCTTTTTGGATGACCTTGCTGCTCATTCTCGTCAGAGGATGCGTCATTCCTACCATTTGAGATTAGCATTCGAAAGATTCTCCCATTATTTGGTTAGGTTAAATCCTCATAAATGCATCTTTTGCGTGAATTCTGGTTGCTTGTTAGGGTTCATTGTCTCCAAGGAGGGTATAGGAGTCGATCCCTTAAAGGTTGAGGCAATACTTCAATTGTCTCCCCTGAGAAACATTAGACATATTCAATGTTTTCAAGGCATGGAAAATTTATTGCAGAGATTTGTGGTAAATTTTACCAATTTGACTAAAGGATTTATGCGTCTTTTGAAGAAGGACACTACCTTTTGTTGGGATGAGCAAGCCCAAGAGTCCTTTGATGCACTTAAACGAGCCTTAGCATCAGCCCCAGTGATTATTCCACCCGACTATATCCATGACTTTTTTCTTTATGTGGCCCCGTCCATGGAGACGATTGGTATGGTTTTTGTTCAAGAGGATGAGGAGCTCCATGAGCATGTCGTATATTATTTGATCCAAAACCTTGTAGATGTGGATATCCGTTATTCCCATGTGGAGAAACTTGCCTTAGCTACCGTTCACGTGGTTCAAAGATTGAGACACTACATTCAACTTCTCTAGACCTTGGTGGTAGCCCATGTCAATCCATTTTAGTTTGTCCTCACTAGAAGGATGATCAAGGGAAAGTATAATAAGTGGATTGTCATCTTGTAATAATTTGAGCTTGAGTTTGTTTCAGCAAAATCAAAAAAATCATTGATTTTTGCAAAGCTTATATCTGATTTCCCAAGCGAGGAGGAGAAGGAAGTTTGTGAAAATACGTTTGTCGATGAGCACATTTTCCTGATCTCAACTTTGGATCCATGGTATGGGGATATCATCATCTATTTACAAACATTTAAGGTCCCTACTCACTTTTCATGGGATGAACGGTGACGATTACATCACGTATCCAAGAAGTACCTTATAGTGGATAACACATTGTACTGTCATGGGGTAGATTCCATTTTACGTCGTTGTTTAACTCATGAGGAGGTTGAGCTTGTTCTGAATGATTTCCATGGAGGGGCTTGTGGTGGTCATTTATCTAGGCTTTCTACAGCCCAAAAAATATTGAGAGCGGGTTATTTCTGGCCATTGATCTTTAAATATTGTGTCAATGCGGTCAAGAAGTACCACCCTTTCCAAGTGTTTGTATGCAATATGCGCTCACATCCTGCCCTGTTACATCTGATTATCACTGTCGGTCCCTTCACTAAGTGGGGGCTTGATTTCATGGATTGCAACCCAGCTTCAGCTGGGGGGCATCATCATATTATAGTGGTTGTTGACTATTTCACTAAATGGGTTGAGGCTATGCCCATGGTTAAATTCAACGGTGAGACAACCACGCATTTTGTATTCAACCAGATTATTACTTGGTTCGGTATTCCAAAGGAGCTTGTCACTAACCATGGTAGGAACTTTCAGAATCGAATGATGGAAGAGTTGGCCTCGAAGTTAGGGTATAATCAGGAGCATTCCTCTTCTTATTACCCTCAAGCGAATGGATAGGTTGAAGAAGTGAAAAAATCACTTAAGTCCATTCTCCAACGAACCATCGCACAAAGCAAGACCAACTGGAATATCATGTTATATCCTTCTTTGTGTGCTTGTAGAATTGCGGTTAATACTACCACCGATATTTCTCCATATTAGCTTGTACATTGAGTGGAGTTTGTCTTGTTGATTGAATGCGAAATCCCTTCATCGAAGCTAGCCATAGAGATTTTACCAGACACTTCCCCATTGGAGGAACGTTTGGTCCACTTAGATCATCTTGATGAGAAGCATCGAGATTCTTTAGTGGCTCTAGAAGTAAATAAGAATCACATTAAGGTCCAGTATGATAAATCTGTCCGTCTAAGGAAGTTTAGTGAAGGAGATTTGGTCCTTTTGTGGGATCAAGCTAAAGAACCCTTGGGGCTAGGAAAGTTTAACCCCATGTGGCATGGTCCTTACATTGTCAAACGTGTGTTAGAGAAGGGTGCCTATGAGCTAGTACATTACGAGGGGACAACCTTGGGGAAGCCTAGAAATGGGCTCTATCTTAAAAAGTACTATGCATGATCCTCATCCAGGGTTGATTACTATATGTTATGGTACAATATTTTTCATAGTTAGGTTTCTCTTATGGTGATTGGGTTTGTTGATTAGCTTTCGTTTCTTATGGCAGATGTCAATGGATTTTTCCATCTATATAGGATTCGCTGATGGTGCTAGCCATCACACTCAACACTCAACCTCTGCTGCTTGGGTGATTTATACTCCTACAGGTCAAGTATTGTCTTCAGGAGGCGTATGTTTACGGCCCTCTTCAAACAATGTTGCTGAGTATAGTTCCATTATCGAGCTTCTACACAATTTCATTCACATGGTCTTCTCTCTCTTGAGGTATGTCTTGATTCATAGTTAATAGTGTCACAGCTGAATGGATTATATCATGTTAGGGATCCAACATTATTATGAAGATTCTTACATGTGATATTTTTAGAACGGAAATTTGACAACATAACATACATACATGTTCCAATAATTTATAATCAAGTTGCTAACTCATATGCTAACTATGTGTTAGATTGGAATTTGTTTCAAAGACCATAAAGCTCATCACAAACATACATTTTTACACATGTAAATAAATAAAATCAATCATCATAAAAGTTTTTAATTAAACATCCAAAATGTGACTTCATAAAACATAAGTGTCATAATAAAAAAATGAGGCTTCCGAGCCACAAAAATATAATACACGGTAGTACAAAAATGTGTCACTCCCAGGTATCTAAGCCTAGGGAGGAGGAGGGGGGTTCTAATCGTGGAAAGTTACCATGGCTCTAGTTAGCCATCGAAACAACCACACCCATGCTCATGGTACACCCACCACCTGACGCTGCATGGCCTTAGGAAAGTCCTTGACTTGTGCCATGGGAACCCTATGTGTCAACTACACAAAGTTTGTGTGGATGCTTTGGAGCATCTATTCTGCATCCACACCCATAATGTCATCTCCTCGTCCCATCCATCTATGATGAGGGAAATTGTTAGGCCACCGTGGTCCTACATATGCATACATATGACAGATTGTCACTATGTGTTGTCATGCAAAAACATGTCTTTTGGTTCCATATATCAAAAAACACAAAAAAATTAAATAATTCAAAAAACTTAAAAAGAGGGTTGGGATTCGTTACTAATGTCACTGTATGCTGATCCTAGTGGTAGGGGCATGTCGAGATCTCCCCAAAAATCTATCCCCGCATAGGGGTAATCATCGATGGAAACTATCTGCCGCCGTCACCATGGAAAGAAATCAGTTGGGTAGTGGTTAGACACCCTACCTATGCCTAGTCTGTGCATCGCATCTGCCCAACGTCATTGGACCGGATATCGAACCCCATGAGGAGGAACGTCAACTCTAGGGATGAGCCCCAAAACATGCTTGAAGAAGAACGTGCTCAGTATACTGTTGAAACCGAAGTTTTGTACCCTACCCATCTTACAGTCGCTGAGCTGTTGCTTCATGTTACTCAATGGCGCGGTACTCCAATAATAAACTATGGGTCTCATGCACTCCACTGCATAGAACATCAAGGTTCACAAGGCCTGGTGGAGTGAGGCTAGCCTTGATATCCTACTGAGTGTCAGTAGTATGGCCTTCAGGCCTAGTACATGTATGGATTTTGTTGGGATCCGAATCCCAGCCTTCTCCATGTCTAGATAACAGTATACAACAATATACTCATCAATGGTGAGGCTACCTTCGGACCCACGAGAACGTAGGTTCACCACTTCTCTCCGTCGAGACAATCTTGTAATGAATTATATGTCCTCCACCTCTATAGTGAGCGACATCCCATTGATATGGAAATACTCTGAGTCAGGATCCCAGTAGTCTACTAGCATCTGTAACAGTCTTGGTTTGGCCCTTAAGCCCCCAAGACACCAAAAATTGTATATACCACATGCACAAAGAGCTTGTTGAGCCATTAGATCGCCATGTACAACTTCTTCTACATCTCAGTGTTAGTTTTTCAACATTTAAGCTAGCATTATGTTAAGATCTTTTCACTGAGAGAATCACAAGCACATCAATCACATAAGCACATCACAAGAGACAAGAGACACAAAGATTTTAGGAGGAGAAACCATAAATGGAGAATACCCCTCAACTTCCTCTAAGATAGTATCACCACAAGATGTGATCCCAAAACAGTAAGATGACCTCCCAACACAACAGCATCCTTCTGTCTTCTATCAAGCCAAAGTATTTCCTTCTCCAAAGGTGCGCCACACTTGAGAGAGCAAGTGATGTAATTCACAAGTGATAAATAGAGAGACTCTCACTCTTTATTTATATTCTTCCGTTGACTTGAAGTGCACTCAACCATGTAGGCTTAACTTACAATTACTTACTCGAGCCTACAGCTTAATTAGTGTATAATAACCCAAGTGCCCCGAAACTGTGGGGACTTACCTAATGACTTGACAAGACTTGTTTACATTAATAATCCTCCCGATCGGAACATCGGGGTATGACCACATGACTCAAATTCATAATAGAAACATCCTGAAATAACCATCGGGTTACAATACATAGAATACATAGAAGAATACATTCCGAAGTTACATATATATCAACACTCCCTCTTAACTAGGAAGGTATTCTTTCAACACAAATTTTCAGCACTGGTCTTCTTATCTCCATCAACTGGATCATCTTCATCTTTGAGTCATCTTTGTCTCAATTCATCTTCATCTTCAAGTCATCTGGATCTGGATCATCTCTCGATATGGATCATCATTGTAGCTAGGGTTTTCACCCTAGCTTGTGCTGATGAGCACCTACTAAGGAATCTGGAATCCTTAGTAGCAGTTCAATATTGTAAATAAAAAAGACTGAAATGGAAACTAAGCTAAAGCAGTAAAAGTAAAGAACGTGAAGCAAGAACAGTGAATCAATGTATAATGGTGTTTTTTAATTAATATTACCTCCAATGAGGAGGTTGGTGGAGTCCGTTGCGCTGATCCGATGTCGGTGGCTCCGAGCTCCAAGCTG
>LPNX011109328.1:0-115057 GCA_001517045.1 Pseudotsuga menziesii
AGTTTTCTCTTTTTCGTGCTCTGGACCAAAACATGAAAAAGATTCCGAGTGTACTTTATGTCTTTGTCATGCTCGTTAAACTCTAAAGAACAAAGCATCGAATTTGTTGTTGTAAGCCCCATTTCTCGTAACCAAATGGATCTTTCCGAGTGATCTTGCCTTCCTTCACACTCGTAAAACTCAGGCTGTATATGCTGCTTTTGAAGGAGCGTTGGGTAGGTGGTAATTTAACCTTTTTCGGACCTTCCCGACTAATTACGAAAAAGGTGCGCCTTTTCTTCTTCGGAAGTTAAGAGAGTTCTTCTTTGGTTTGTTTTATACTTTTTCGGCCTTAGGAGACTAAATTGTACGAAAAGGACCCCCCTGGAGTCTTCTTTGGAGTTTTCAGACTCTCTAAACTATGAAAACACCGTCGAGCATGTACTAGTTCGGGCTCGTAAAATCCACGAATTAGTGCCTTATCAAGCATTCTTCTTTCTTTTCTTCGAGCTTGTCAAAAAATGAAGATGGTCCCGAGTTTGCTTTCTTGGACTCGTTAAACCTTTACAAGAAAGAAGGGGAAGGGGAAGGTTTATTTCCATGTCTTTTAATCATGGCAGCAAGTCTTGTTTCCTTGAACAAAGCACCAGTTTTGAGTCTATCAACAGTTGGGTCCTAGTCTTTTGACCTTATCCTGATTCAGAGTTTCCTTACTCCTCCAGTTGGTCTCTTTTCCAATTCTATGGGGAATCTGTCAATGTCTCCTACATTGCAGATTTGTTTCGTTGGTCCTATTTTGTGTCAAAAGCTGCCTAAGTCACTTTTGTGTCGTGCTCACTGTTCAAGGATTAAACCTTTGTCGGCCATTCTGCAGTTGCTTTGACCTTTTGTGTCGGCCATTCCCTGGTATCAGTTCATTACATCATGTCTTCAGTGGTCCTTTTTGTGAAATTCAGTACCAATTTCAGATCCAATTAGTCTTTGAGCTACCTCGTGTTGGATGATGAAGGATGCCTTAATGCTTTCCTTCCAACGGATCTCTTCCTATCGACTGCAACACATCTTGCTCTGGGGACGAGATTTAGAGTTTTATGACAGTACCTTGGGAATTGTTGTCCTCAATGGCAATTTCCCTCGCTATTGGGTAGTTGGGGATACCTTAATGTCTCCTACTCGATAGATTCTTCAAGTGTTCGACTTCAAGTCCTTGTATTCACACTTGTTATAATGTACTAGGTACCTTGGGAACCATTTTCATTAATGGTGGTTTCCCTCGCGTTTGTTAACGGTTTTCATCATTGACCGGTAATCAAACGGTTTCCTCCATGTTCGACTTCAGCTTTTTTATTCGCATGGTTAGGATTCGTACCTTTTTTGGGCAGTTTGGATTGAAGACCTTGGGGCTGACAGTAGCATTGTTATCTTTTGCTATTTCCCAAGTTGCGCAAGACCTTGTTATACTTTATATGACATTTTGCTGAGACATAGATCCACCTTGTATTTTTGTGGCTATGATCGATTGTTGAGCATGGATCCACCTTGTTCCTTTGTGGCCATGACTCCTTTAGATTTGATATGGTGCCTTTTTACATATTGAGCGACCATGATAGTTTCATCAGTTATACATATGTTGGATCCGCCTGTATCTTTATGGCGATGTTTTGTATATGGACGTGTATGTTCCAGAGATCGGTTTTCTGACATTTATCTCTCTTTCAGGTACCTTCACTCGAGCCTTTTGATCTTGGATTCTCTGCTCTCTCCATACTCAGCTGTTTCCTTTATAATGTATTTCGGCTATCGTCTTCCCCTCTAACCTCACACATTAGGGGGCATCTGTTATACACCAGAATGGCACCTCTCCGTCCGAGTGCCGACTTTCCTTATGTCGGCGCGCAAAAGGACACTTATGGATTGAGGTTTGCCTAGAATACTATAGCTTGGCTTATTATGGAATACATTTCTACCTTTATCTCTGCCTGTGACCACTTTCCCATTGTTTCATGAAAGTCATTGAATGTCACTGAAAAAACACCTATATTGGAGGACCCATATCTTGAGTTCTGTAACTCCTTTTGACCTCATTTCTGCGCCGTTGGAAATATATTTCAGTTAGCTAAAACTTTCTAGAAGACGTCAAAGTCTGAAAATTCCCAGAAATACCCTAAAAATGTGGTTTTTGTTCATTCGCGATTTTCCTTAAGGAAAACCCACGAATGTGCCTCTTAGCATTTAAAACATTAAAACATGAGTTAATTGGAGATTAGTTGATTCATTTAACTTAATTTCCTTAACTTCTGTAACTTCTCCAACCTTCAAAACTACCTTATTTCACCCATATAAATAGAGGTAGGGAGGTCCATGAGAGGGGACTGGAATTTCTGCATTGTTATGCTGGAGGAATCGGGACTCTCTTTGCCCACACCTTTGCCCTGGAGGTCTTCCCCTTGTGTTGTAGAGCTTGGAGGCTGATTTCTTTGGAGAAGAGAAGCAGCAGAACCGGATCAAGGTTTCGTGAGGTGCCAACTTGAAGAGAAGGTATATTTGTACTTGTTTTCAAGATTAATAAAGATGTGATGTCCTTCTTCTTCCCAAATCATTGTTCAATGTGTGATTGAATCTCTGTTTTTGATCATATGATGATGTTATTCAGATCATTTGTTTATGTTTACTTGATTATCATTGTCTTATATGTGGTCATAATGGTTTGAGGAAGGTATAACTTGTTTTGCAGGTCTCTTGGAGCAAGAGGAGCAAGAAGAGGATTGAAGAGAAAGCTTGGACCAGCCTTCAGTTTATCAGGTGTGGATCTTTCTCATCTCTGAAACTTGCTGTTATATACTTGCTGAACATTGTGCATCTCTCTTTCAACCCCAGTACGTTGATGGCCTCTTAAACCCTAGCCATAGGACACTTTCCTTTACAACACTCGTGGAAGCCCATTAATTCCTTCATGATCGTGATGGACATCATGAATATTAGTTTATAAATAAATTACATCAGAAATCAAATATGGACACTACAGTAAAAAACTCACAATAAAAATTAAAATAGATAACAATTCATATACGATGATCCATACGTACCAGCTTGGTGATTTCTATTGTATTGCATCTTCCAAAGGTGAGGTGTCATTCTCTGTGGTTTTAATACAATCTCCTTCTTATCATTGAAAATATTTTTTTTGGTTGTTCAATACCTATGATTCTTAGAGACGAAATTCCTATACTCATCAAACACCTCCTTTATTAAGCTTTTTGAGCAACAAGATTTTACCTTAGGACCACAAACTGGACATGGAAATTTACCCTTTGTATGAAGACCTATGATATAAAGATATGGAATATCTATGTAAATTATAATTATATATTAACTATATTAACTACTTCATATAATTAAATGCAATTAAAGTGGAACTTAAAAATACAAACCACAAAATTGGGTTCACCCAGGGGCATCGTGTATTGTCCATACAACCATTGCATGGAATTGAAATCGCCTTTGTAGGATTGGTCTATATATGTCATACATAGTGATGCCATTCCATAACTTCAGTAGCTCATCTATAAGAGGTTTGATATATACATTCATATCTTTGACTTGGAACTTACCTGATTGATTTGAAATACATATAAAATATATAATTTTGAGAACCATTAAGATATATAAACCATGCATAAGAGTAAAATAAAAAATATACATATAAAATTAGGAAACATAATATGACAAATGAGATACCACAACTACATCAGAAATAAAACAATTGTAGACACAAAATACCTAGAATAATCATCGACAACATTATGTGCTCCCTCTTTATTGACAACCATGGAGGAATGTTATTGTTCATAACAAAAATAGGCCACACTGTGTAAATGGATTTCATCTGTGAAAATGGATTAAAACCATCTTCTACCAAAGAAATACTAAGATTACATGGTCTTCTTTAAAGTGAGGACCCTTTTCATCCATATCTCTAAACTAAGAACCATCTGTAGGAATTCGAATAACATCATCTTGACTTATGTTCCTGGCATGGTAATCCATAAATTGCACTATGTTATTGCACATGAACATTCGTTGAAAAGGTGGAATGATGGGAATATAACGAAGAACCTTGTGAGGAACCTTTTTTGTTACTTGATCTATTCGATATCTACTTATATGGCATTCCAGACATTCTGTTGCAAATTCATGTTGATTATAATATATAACATGGTCATCGGGGCATGCATGAATTGCTTCCTAATGCATTCCAATCTCTTTCCTAATGGAAGATAAATCTCGATATGTGCGAGGTAAAATATTTGATAATGGTAACAAAATTTCAATTATCAAGCTACATAAAATATATATATATATNTGCATAATGGCGAATCTTTTTTGGGAAAAAAACATGGAAAAATAGCCTACTGGGCTAAAATTCGCCCCTAAAATTATCCCTGTATATATGTGATGGATTATTTTACATACCTTAGCATCCATGTGATTGATATGTTTGAAAGGCCATTCACACCTTCAAGTTCATTATCAACAATACAATAGAGAGAAGATTTGTTTTGGATCCTTCATAAAGGGGTTCATATTCCTTATCGAGAATAGGTATATCATTTTCATTATCAAATTCATCAATATTTTCATTATCATCGTCATCGTCATCATCCATTGTAACATTAAATGAATCATGGATCAATGTATTTGTACCATCATCTTCAACTATGTTATCGGTATGATCATCTTGTTCAATATGATCATTCACTTGTTCTCCATTAAACATAGACGCTCCATGATCCTCCAAAACTTGTTCTGAAAGAAATTCCTCTAGACAATATGTTGTAGGGTGTCTTTCTTTTATAAATACATGAAAACATCAATAGATATAAGTTAACATAGGAAATATTAAAATAATACATACATTTACCAAAGAAAATAATACAAAAAGCTTTATAATGCTAAACCTACAAATGGACGATATTGATTACCCCCCTCAGCATGTCCATGTTCCCTGCAATGTTTTATGGCTGTTGAGATCAATATTGTTCTTTTCTCAAATCCCATGCATTGAGTACATGGACAATAACATTTTCCATCACCCCTTCGTTTTGTTGTATTCCATAGTCTAGCAAGCAATTGTCGATTGTGTTCGTTTGGATCAGGAATATTTCTATTTGACATTTTGTCACAAAATTCGTGAATGAATACTATCAAAAATATTAAAAAATCAAGTTCCACGTATCACATTTTTCTCAAATGGAGGTTTGTTGAAGAATAAAAAAATTCCCGCAAACTGTCTGTCGAAGAAAAAAAAATTCCCGCAACCTCCCGTTAAAGAATAAAACAATTCCTTAAACCGTCCGTCGAGGAATAAATAATTTCCGCAAACTATCCATCTCTTCTATAGCAAACATGTCGGAATGTTTAAAAATGTTTATATTTATAATTCGATAGTCATCGAATATCCGATGACATGAACCTACTTACCATTGGAAATGTGGGTTTATATTATTTGAAATATGTCTATATATTATTTGGAAAAATAGCTCAAGGATGTCAAAAATTTGACACAGACCCCTTCTTATCGTTGCAAATCTGACATCCCATCCTTCAAGTGTCATCACAAATTTGACACACTAGTGTCGCATATACGACGACATAGTGTCGCAGACAGTTGTCGAAAAACCTACGATAAGGTCGTCGAAAATTCAACAATGCATAAATAAATAAGAAGGTATAATACTTTTCATCATTGTAAACCGACAAAAACATACTTTACGTTGGATGTCGTTAGATTATGTCGTCGGATTTTGGGTTCAAATCCTATTGTGATACATCACTAAGATTGTAGTCTACACAATAAAGGCGTATAGTGAGACAGAAAGAGATTTTTTCCAAGGACCTAGAGGACGGTACTTAATATCATTAAATATTTGGATCAAGATGCTCGTATATGAGAAAGGGATATTGAGAATGGAATCTAGTGAATAAATATTTTTGCATAAATACCTGGGATATGTCACAAGAAAAGTGTGAGAAAAATGGAGTAGAGTAAGTTGATATGTTTCATGGTGATGGCGATGTTGAGCTAGAAAGTGGGAGTTTGAGGAGTGGAAGAAGATTTCGGTTGGGAAAGAGAAGAATTACTTTAATGAGAAGAGGAATTTTTAGTATGAATGGATGAGAGGACTACAAATTGGCATTGCACTTCAACAAAGGTTCTTGTGACGAGGAAGAGGAATACCAACATATATCTGAAAAAGAAGAAGGAGAAGAAGCTCCAGATCCAGAGTATGGATACAACATACCCACGATCCAGCGTACATATTTGGAGTTAATATCTATAAACTCATCACCCACTAGCCAAAGCTTTAATACATCAGCACCAAGAACAAATATAATTGTTAGTAATGATATAATGTTTCCAATCCTTAATGGAAATGGGTTAGAAGAACCTGAGAAACATTGGTTTCTATGCGAAGTGATGTGGATCATTTGATAGTTCCAATATGAATCCATCAAGAAGGCTCAGATGATCACAACCCTTAGGAGTCATGCATTGGATCGGTACATGAAATTCTCTGTGGTTCCGACAAGATTCCCATAGTAAAAATTAGATCAAATATGGGTAGGATCAATAGATGTGTTCAAAAAGCGCAAATATGAGTCACAGTGTATTACAAAGATAAAACAAATTAATAAATTTCCTACGGATTCTGTTTGGAACTTCGACCAAAGATTCAAGACACTGATGGCCAAAGTAAGCTTCTAAATGTTGAGCGTTCAACACAAATAATTGTTTATTGCAACATTGTTACTGCACATCTGGATTCCTTTGATGCAACAAAATATTGTATCCCAAATCGAGTATCTAGAATTGGCTATGAAGTTGGAATCCTCACCGGTTGGAGAAACTGGTGCAAGAATGATGTAAATCTAGTCACAACTAGCCAACCTTACACTGCAACTTCAATATATTAAGAAAGGGAAGGAAGTACAAGAAGAACTATGGTGTACCATATGCATAATTGAGCAATACCACAAATAAAACTGTTTGACATATATGAATTTTTTCGCATCAAAAGAGCCGAGTCCAATAAATAAACAAGGAATTCCTTGGTGTAGAATACACCAAACTAGAGGCCATCAGTTGGAATAATGTTTATACTTACATAATATTGTAATTGCATTGGTCATTTTATACTGTAATTTTTGCTGATCAGTAGGCCATGATGATAAATATTGTAGAGCATATCAACTGTTTCAAGAGAAAATGATTGATACCTATTTAATGAAGAACGAAAAACAAATGCAGGATGAGTGAGCTCAAACTCAATATCAACAGGATTAGTATGCCCAATATCCACAGAATCAATACCCTCAACCCAGGGGTGGAAATTTTAGAGGCCAAGGACAAGGAGGAGGATTTGGTTGCAGAAGAGGCCAATTTATATGTTATAATTATGGGAATCGTAGAAACTTTTCCAAGGACTGCACGAGTCCTACTATGACATGTTCATACTGCAAATATTTTGATCATACTATCGAGGAATGTGCTTAGTTTATTGAGAGATGGCATACCAAAAATGTGGGAAACCAAAATTCACCGCAGAATCCAAATCCGAACCCCGATCAGAATATCCAAAAGATCTTTGTTGAACCAAGGGAACTGCATATTGTTGTAGTGACAAGAGGAGGTGTTGCGACTAGGGAAGATCAAGAAGCACCATATGGACAACCACAGGTGTGACCAATAACAAAAAATAAATCACCATTCGACGTCAAAAAATAAAAGGAAGTATTCTTGGACATGCGACAAGAATTTGTCGACAAAAATCAAGTGTCAAATTCTACTGCTACACCACGTGAAGGACTAATATTGGAAATTCTTGAAATATTTGACCAGATGTTCTGAAAGAAACCAATGGGAAAGGTTAGTAAATTAAAATAATTCTTTAAAAGTTTCTTAGAACTAATACAAGCTAAATATGCTATCACAAAATTTACAGCTCTAATAGAAGAAATTCAAGAAGCCTCTGTGACCATAAAGAAGGGTTAATCATGCAGGAAAAATATTGAAGAATGCTCTCGAGCTAAGAATGACCGTACAAATAGGAGATTACGACATGGACTATATTATTCTAGACTTGGGATCTGATGTCAAAATTTTGACTAGATAAACATGGGAGAGTGTGGGGAAACCAAGACTCGTATGGTCTCCTATCCAACTCTGATTAGAGAATCAGTCAGAAGTTCTACCTATTAGTGGATTAAATTAGGTGCCTATCAATATAGAAGGCCTTAAAAATTATGCCCGGTTCGAAGTGATTTAAATTGTGGATGATACAAAACCATATCCTGCACTTCTAGGGATAGACTGGGAAATTGATAATCAGACTATTATCAATTTCAATAAAAGAATCTTAACATTTGAAGATTCAGAGCTAAGGTTGGTCACACCAATTGATCCACTGGAAGGTCAGAGATACGTCGATCTAGTGAATAATGAAGGAAAAGGATATTATATGGACCATATTTATAACATTACTTCTACAATGGATGATTATGTGAATCAAATGACCAGCAGAAATATCATTTGGTGTAGCATTAGTTCCTATACATTGGATTCTGGAGAAGCTTTAGAAAACTAGCAGAACCGATTACATGAAGTGTCAATGATAAGATGCAGAAGAATTACATGATTTATGTGACAGGTAGTTATCGAGTTAAGTGATCTACCCAAATATGAAGGTTTACCTAACTGGGCATCATTTCTAACATAATTTGAAGAAAATGTTACAGAACATCAACACTGTTTTGCCCTGGACTTTGCACTGAAAGATATTCCTACTAGATTGTGGGTCGCAGATAAACAATCTATATCAGAATGGACTCAATGCCGAAAATTATTGGATATACAATTTGGAGAGGATATCAGCTATATTGGTCAAAATTACAAAGGATTGACTAATCCTATCAAGCACATCAAATATTGTCGTGCGACATGGGAAGCATGTCCGTGATAGGAATGGGTCCATAAATTTATACATACTCTAGACATGATACCAAGGAACTAGTATAGGTTGGTTGAGATATAACATGGAATAGTTGAATGGGATGAATTGGATGCTAGCTTCACACATACATTTGAGTTTGTTGACTATCATCCTTCGATTGATGCTGCTTTGCAAGTCATCAAGATGAAGATATTTGAAGATATCCCTTTGTCAATGAAAAAATTTAATTAGAACAAAACGATAGTCTAACATTAGATGGAGTTCTATAATGTGATGGGAGAACCTGACGATGGAGACTAGCTTGAAATAAACATCCCAGAGTCTTAAGGTACTCAGGTAGTGGAAGAATTTGGTATTTCTAGTGACTAGTTTCTGAATCCATTGAAAGTCAAGAAAGTAAATATTGGATATAGAGAGAGTCCAAAGTTTGCCAATATCATAAATTATTGGGATGATAAAACTGTTGGGAAGATCATGAACCTATGGCATGAATTTTAGGATCTATTCCTACAAAATTTCCATAGATGAAGGGGATTGTTCGAGACCTTGGAGAGATCAAGATACCACTAAAACCTAATGCAAATCCTATGAAGCAACAACAATACCGACTACCTCTGTGATATAAGGAAAAAGTAATATAGAGTTAGATCAAATTTTGGATGTGGATATCATAGAACTAGTTGAAGAATCTGAGAAGATCGGTCAGATAGTAGTGCAAGATAAGAAGACTACTAGTGAAATGTGTATTTGCATTGACCTAAGAAATATCAATACTTCTTGTTTACATGACCCATTTCGGACTCTGTTTGCATATGAGGTATTACAAAGTGTTGGGTTCAATAAGTTTATTCTTTCACTAATGGGTTCTCTAGATACCATTAGGTCAGAATTGCGAAGGAATATCAACACAAGACAACTATTAGCACTCATATTTTACCCCCAGTTGTGAAAAGGTAAACTCCAAGGTAACCACAAAACCAATCTTTAGGAAAGAAAGTTGGCTTCTTTCTCTCCAGAAAGGGATCTCTCAATGTATTTCTCTCAAGCCATATATATGTAAACAAAAAATAAAAATTTATAATTGTTGGTGGTTGAAACAAGCATTCACTGGGAATGGAGTCATAATGCAGAAAAATAACATTAACAGTGTTGCTACATGGAAAACTTCAACAGAGGCAAGATAGCAATCTCATTATATCCAAAATGATGTTGTCTAGTGGTAATGGAAGAAATTAGAAACAATCCATTAATGCGGGAATCTAACTAGGATGAATCCAACATTAACTTTAGATGAACAGGATTGTGAAATGTTTGAAAGTAATAGATAGAGCATATTGTTATGAATTATGTGCTATTGTAAACTCATTTTCAAACATGAAAGGGAAAACATTATGGAAGTAAATAACATGAAACACATACACATGAGAAAGGAAATTATAGACTGTAACAAAGAAAACACATGAATCTCTAAAAAAAGGCCTACTTCCACTCTACAACTTTACTAATACCTAAAAGTATCAATTACATGCAAAATCTCACGGGTTCCAACCCTTGCTTCATTACAAAAACTTGTTCTTATACAAAATCGCTCCATGAGATGAATAACTAATTTCTAAAAATAGGAAATAACTGTTTTTTACAACTGTCATTTATAACTACTAACTGATAACTGCTTTTGAAAATAAACTACTATAACACCCGAGTTTTGACCCCATTTGTATTAAAATTTTATATGATGTATATATTGTAATTAATCATGGTGAGGAGCTAGAGGAAAAATCCCCACCATCAATTTAGCATTTTATGTTTCGACGATTAAAAACCGTTGCCAATGGTATTTCATGCTAGCCAGGCACATTATAATTTTGGACATCATGTAAATATGAAATTTAATTAAATACCCACAACCAACTATGTCAATACAACAAATAATGATATGGGGGCATGATTTCCTAAGGATAAGGTGGGGGGGGGGNCTGAGCCAATGGGGAAAAGACAAATGTCAATGAGAAAACCCATCAAGTTGTCAACTACTCATTTTGTCTTTTGTGCCCAATCATTTAATTCGGCCATAAATTGGTTGAGGTAGTTATTGCATGGGGATGGGAAGAGTATGGCAGCCAAATTTGAAGTAAAGAAGCCATCATATTTTTGAAAACATGTTTTTGACTTATGGGACAATTAAATTCCAAAACATGCTACCCATTCCCTCATGCATCCATGCTTTTTTCTTCCCCACATTTTTGGAGCTCCTGGGCATTCTCCATGGACATTTTTTGTAGTGATATCATTTTTCCCATGGCTAGGAAGTGGTTTTTTAACATTCATTCGTTGGGATCTATGTTGTGCATTTTTGTGTTGTTTCTACATTCCCACAGTTGGGAATTTCTTGTTTTGAGTGTTGCACAGCCAGTGGGGGACAAATCCACAAATTTAGGGACTGAGGGAATCATTTTTTCCCACGTGAAGCCATAGAACATTACTGGAAATCAAATTGCTCTCCCAGGGTCGTTTTCCCCCATATGCAAATTCATTTTTGGTTCCCAAGTCATTTTTCACCATGCCAAGAAATTTCAATCACTGTGTATGTTAGTGTTGTTTGGTCTGAACTGGTATGGGAAGGGAAATGTGGTATAACTAGCTTGATAAACCTAGTGTGAGAAGGATCCTCACAGAAAAATCTAGGGTGATGGCTTTCTTCTTTGCACATTTTGAATAACACTGGAAGGGAAGGCATAGCCTGAGGAACTGTGTAGTAGAGAAGGGGATGCTTCCTAGTGTTGGGTGTGTAGATGTTTTATAATCCAAGATAGATCTAGTGTAGATGTCCATATCTCCGTGGTTGATATCACTAGCTTAGCAGTCAGCCTTTCCAGCTTCTTTGTAGCCTGATAAACACAACTGTCTAGGCTTGGCTCAATTTTGATATATCCTTGGCTATGTGTGAGTCTGCCAGTGTTCCCTTATTCCTTGTGGTAATCATGCCTAGCTCGGGGGTGGTAGTGGTGTTGAGATATTGATGAGCACAGTGGCCTATGGTTAGGTGGAACGTTGCAGCGATGTAGCTAGTTGTGGGACAAGTTTATTTCAAGATAATTTATATTCTTCTCTATTTTATCTCTGCAATTGTATTTTTTTATTTAATGAAATGTGAATTGGATGAATTTGATGAATCCTTGAATGAAATGAATTTTTCTTCCATTGTATATTAATAATTTATGCATCTGTGTATGTCTAAGTTCAATGCATTTTTATATCTACATTCAGGGAGATAGTCTTCCTATATTAGATAGCATCATGGTCATGTTCCCTCTAGGGTAGACGAGAGGGGACGTGACAACTACAAACTCCTAGTGAACTAATATTCAAATTTTTTGTCTTCGACGGGTCTTCATTCATGTAACTTGTACTTGGATCTCCCATATTCAACTAATTTCCATTAATCAGTGGATGGTAGGTCCATGAAGTCCATTTAATTTTCCAACACTCTTAACTCCACATGGTCTCAATATCAAAAATATGGCAATCGTACACACATGGCTCTAAAGGAAAATAAAATTTTGAAATCATCTGCTAACTTATCCAATATTACCTTTCCTGATGGTGATTGTTGCATGTCTTCAAACTTTCTATGATTTAACCTACATTCAATCAAATGATAATGATATTCTTTTTGGGAAAACATTCTTCCCTTTTCTTCCCAAAATAAGGGTAAACATTTTTTTCATAATAGAGAAAATGATTCAATAAAAAATTTAATTTCATGGTTCATAATGCCAATTTTTGCTTCCATAGTTTCCATATGATTATTTTTACTCACGACCTTCCTTGCCCAAGTGATAATGGAATTTATGTCTTTGATGTTTGTTACTTTCAATTCATCTTTTGTCAAACCATTCAATAAATGAATAGTGTTGTTGGCAATATCTATGGGATTTTTATTCAATATCTCTTTCACTATTGTTGCACTCTGCCTCGAAGAATACATTACAATATTTTTGTCCAAAATATAGTCTAGGTAAGGCCTCAATTTGGCTGCTTCAGCTATAAGTACATCACAAATTATGTGCTTGGATCCCTGTATAGGTAACTATCCTATCACCCATTTCATAAGATTGTCATTTTTATCTGACAAATATTTACATTTTCTTTCCCAAGTTTTTCTCTCTTATTTTCTCTTTAAGGACAAATTCTCCAAATTCTTATTTTGGTTCTTCAATCCAATTATCTCCAAATCTCTTAGGCTAAACTGAGACATAGATTGTACAACACAATATGTATTAACTTGTGTAGGAGATGAAATAATTTTCAACTCAGGATCCTTACCCTTTTCATTCAATTCCCTCTCCAATTCTACTTTTTTTCCTTCAAATATTTTTCATTCTCAACCAAAAGACTCATATCTCTTTCCCACTACTTCTTTTCTTCAATGAATTTCAAAAGCTTTGATTTACAATGATTTAATTCATCATTAATATTTTCCTTTTCTTTCTCTAACTCAGTAAGCTCTGTATCTTGTATGAGTTGGGTAGTTGGAATTTGTAATTTCTTTTGAGGAGTAGAATAGTGCTCTCTTTTTCATTTAGCATATTTTGAGTAGTTTCTCCCTTGTCAGCTTCATTATCAACAATTAGTAAGTCACCTTGAAGATTTTTTATTTTTTGTTGATGTGCTTTGTTTTCAACCCTCTCTTTCCTTAACTAGTTCTTGAACTTACTCTTGGCAGATTGCAGTCGAGACACCTTCAAAGTGGCCTTGAGTAGGTCACTATATATTACCTCCCCAATCTATTTGTGAAGATGAATCATATAAGGAATTGGAATGTTTTCTAGAGTCATCCTCATCTAAAAAACTTTATTCTTGGTTTCTATTCCCAAGTTCACAGTGTTCTGAATGTGATATCTGCCAGTTACCAAGGATACAAATTTGCTGGATATTTTTATGACATCTACATACAGCTTCAAAGATTCATTTGTAGCCACATATTTGTCATATCTATACTTGTCAAAGAGTTTAGTTTTGGTTTTGAACTGAGAAATGGAATCTTTAGGTGTCTCTGAGAAGACATACTCCTTAACTTCAAAGGTAGGTCCCTTAAATTTCATGTGCTTTTTCTTTCCTTTGACATATTCTATTTGTATTTTATTCCATGTCTATTCAATATTCTTCTTTTTGGCGTCTTAGCAGTGTCCTCTTCTTCTATATCCATAGCATCAGAGATGTCTCTCTCGTTATTCATTTTAGAGTGACTTTCTATGGGCGTAGTATTATCAGTTGTTGGAACAATACTTGAAGGGTCTAGTTGTGTGTAACCAACATACTTCATAGATGAAGTGGAACCTTGCTATATATCCTCATCATCATGTGTTTCATGACGATTATTTGTCCAATTGGCACTCTCGTCCATACGTGCAATTTCTTTATGTTCAAAGGGTTTATTTTTATTCACATGTATCCTGATGGATATAATATGGTGGGGATCATAATTAACAGCTGCGTCAGTCTGAAATCTCATTTCCTTCAGTAAGTTCTCCACCACTGGCAAAGCATCCCTGATTTTTATGATGAATGGGCCAACTACCCATGGAAATTTAATCTCGGATGACTTCTTGAAATTAATGAAGTGTTCATTCTCAAAAATAAACTTATGTCTAATCATCTCTAAAGAAAATATTTTAGGATTTAAGAATTTTGGTAAGACATATGGTGGATGAACAAATACATGTACTTTTATTACAGTGCCCTCTTCCATTAAAAACCAACCTCTAATTATTTTCTCAAGGGAAAACTGAAATATTTCTTTCATAAGTGGTAGAAACCTAGGCAAATTATGTTTGAAAAATGTTTTGTATACCTCATACATCAGAAAATTCATATACTTTCCATTCCTACTCATTTCATTGGTAAGAACCAACTTTGGGAATCGCAGGTTCTCCTCATTAAAGAATAGAAACATCTTCACCAAATAGGATTGAAATATGAAGAATTGAGTGTTGTGGAAATTCATTTGCTGTGAGTGGGTACTCTTAGCTAATAACTCATCAAATTTAATGCAACAGGACTGACCTGACTCAACAGACTTGACTTGACCAATACTTATTCTAAAAAACATACTCAAAAAGGACTTAGTAACATACCTATTAGTATCTAGACATAGAAACTGACTTATCATTCAAATGACAGACTGTGTTTCATAAATAAACATATTTAAACCAATAGTAAAGGATTGGTTTTACAAGGAAACATCTGGTTTGAAACAAGTATTAAAGGAATCCTACTTTTGTTTTACAGTAGCTTCTCTAGATGTTTAAATTAGGTTTTCTTCATTGAAATCTTGAGACAATTGGGTAAAGGTACCTGGAACAGAAATTGTGTGTTGGACTACTAATGAATTGACAAAACAGAGAATTTTAGGCTCGGCTATGTCCATAATCACCCTCTCGGAAGAGCAATAATTGCAGGCACACCAATTGACAAATTCTAGGAAGTTTAGGGTTTGTTCAGTAGTGAAAAACTAAAAATGAGAATGGAAAACTCCATAGACGTTTGCTCTCTATACTTTGAGGACCTTCAACTTGGTTTTTTAATAGATATATTGAACTAACAAACAATATAGTGTCAAAAAATTCACAGTATTTGTCTTCAAATACCTCCTCTATTTTCTGATATTCCAATACTTGAGCCTCCATTCCTTCTACATTTTCCATGTTTAAATAGCCTTGGGTAAGACAAAAACAACCTACGTGGTTACTTGACAAGTGGACAAAAGATTCATCTGATATGGATTATTCTGCACAATCACAAGCTCTCGTTTTCCAATGCAAATACAGACAAATAAACCAAATCCACGTGCTTTTCCTTTAAATTATTATATTCTCTTATTTTCCATGCATTGTATTCAACCAAATTCATTCATTTTCATAGATCTAGTGTTCTTCGTTCTGAGCCATTGATTGTAATCATAATTTACCCTTGTACTTCTCACTCTCATTATATCTCCCATCCTTATCTCTCCTATAACTTTCTTGTAGCGGAGCTGATCTCAATCGTAGATCTATAACTGATTTTCTTATCACCATAAATCTCTTGGTTTAACATCACATGTTGACGTTATAACTGACTTGCACTTTGCTTCAGCATATTAAAACTCGACTCTTGATATTATCTTTTGTAAATCCCCATCATCAATCTAGTTTTCCCTTTTAATATTCCGCTCATCCTTATCTCCATAGCAAGTGTGCATCTTCTTCCAGTGGAGTGATTTCACACCATAAATATGAACCTACCTATATATCAGTCGTTCATCATTGATCTCCTTTAATCGATTTTGCTGAGGCTCCCTTGAATTTTTCTTGTGCATGTTGATTCAGTGGAATCACTTAAGACCATAGATAATGATTTTATTAAATATACACCATTGATTATGCGGTCCCCTTAACCAATTCCATTGGCTCACAAAACCTTTTCACTCGTGCATCTTCCACCAGCGGAATGATTATGGGCCTTTGATCTATATTGGGCTTCCATCACGACCATATTAAATTGAGCACATAGATATGTGTACAAACACACAACCCACAAGATAGATCACACAATTTACTTAGTTATTGAAGAATTAAATAGTGCAAAAATGGCTTGCCACTGTGAATGATTTTCATTAATCAAAGAGTAATTAGATGAATAATTAAAATTTAAGACAATGGCTAAAGAGCCACATCTAATTCAAATCCACATGAGGAAATTCAAATTGATTAGACTCTACTTGACTGTAGGTAACTAAAACCTTGTCTAAATCATTATCGGAGGACTCAATAGTTAACTAACCTTGTCTAAACCATTATCAAAGTTCATCAGATTTCTAAAACACAACTCAAGTCTCTAATTCAGTGTTAATTGAGGCTAACTAACTGTGGTAGGTGAGAAATTCACCTCTCCTGCATGTAGCCATGCAAACCTAGCGCTAACTAAATGTAGAGGGCTAGAACTGAATGTAACTGGCTCCTAACTTAGCTTGACTAGTCACTAACTAAACTCAACTGATGAAGGTTGGTATCAGCACTCCCAGTGGCTCCTAAATTGATGCATGCAAGTGCAATTAGTGGCATTAGGACTCAATTAGTGTTTCCCAAACTTCAGTAACTAGAAAATGTTCCCCAATTAGGCCAAGTGGACCCAATGGTGCTAGTTACTAAAAATAGACTAGATGGACTCTCGATTTAGACATGAATCCTGATTTATACATATGACCAAATTGGACAAGAGAGGACTAATAATCCTAACACCCCCCTAAATGCTAAATTAGAAAATCTGTCAGCCCTACTAACTAAGAGCACATGTCACCCATTACATCAAGTAAAGTAAAGTAACTGCTCAATACAAGGAGTTGGGGAAAAAACCACATGGGAAAAAAATCCCCCCCTCTAATTAAGCACGTAGAATCAAGATCAATCTGGTTCTTCTATGCACAGGTATCCTGGAGCCTATAATGTGAACCTCTCCATCATTATTTCTGTAGGAATATTCCTCTTTGGAAGAAGAATTATATGCTCAAGTAAATCAGAAATATATGCAGTTGTTGGATGAAGACTGGACCCATGTAGAGAAACTGAAATGAAATGATAAGTGAGAAAAGGTTCTTGAGGATTCAACCATGTGAGGAACATTCAATAAACTGATATTTTTCAGCCATGAACATCAAACCATGAGTGTTAAAATAATCCCCAAGGGTTAGGAGCAAGTGTTCAGGAGGATGCATAATGTCTTCCTCTTTACTAGTTCTGTGATGAGATGAGCATGTGATCAATGGTAGAGAAGCACTGGGACTATGGAGAGAGAATTCTTGAGATCCATAGTCTGATATAGCTTCAAAAATATATAATTATTCACAAAATAAAATATCAGCAGCCTCATAAGAGGAAACTAACACCAAATCCCCAATAGCAGTTTGGAAGAGAAATTGCAGTACTTGTTTTTTCACACCGGAATTGGTGAGAGCAGCTACAAGCATGATTAAAATATATTGGATTTTAAAATTTGAACCAAATAATATCATATCATATATTAAATCATATCTAAATATTTTCACAACAGATCCAAAACTGTGAAATGAAATCAAATCCCCAACAACAGTTTCTAAGGAGACTTGCGGTACTTGTTTCTTCACACCGTTGATGAGAACTGCTACAAGCAGTACTGAAGGTTTATGAAACTTAAATTTTGAACCAATAAATATCTGATCATATCCAAATAATATCATATTATATCCAATAAGGTTCATATCAGATCCAAAAGTATGGTCAACCTAGACGGTGGATGCACAATTTTCTTCTTCTTCACAATTCTGAATTTTGGTGCATGCAATCCTACAGGAATTTGATGGAAGATATAGATAAAGGGGAGTGAATGGATCACTCTATTAATATGATATTTCTTCCAAAATATCCAATTTATTACATATTTTCACACCAGCAGAAACATTAGAGAGAGAAAAATCAATTTTTTCTTCACTTTTGGAAGCAATTACTAACAAATTTTGCACAGAATTCAAAGGAAAATCACTGGTGAATGTTTGCATGGAAGTGCAGCAGTATTTTTCTTCAATATAAGAGATTTGAATGTATTATTCTGTTTCATACATATGAGGATATGAGATATCATAGATCTCATAAACTTTCGGAGCATCAAGAGGAGTCACTACAAGGAGACTATCTTCAATTCGAATTGACTGCGTAGAAGCTTCTGCTTCTACTTATTCTTTGTGCTTATGGTGCTGGATGTGGTCTCCAAAGTGCTATTATGATCCTCATCAAACATTCCAAATATTATGTCCAAATTTGTCCAGAGATCCTTTGGGTATTTAATAGTTCTACTGATGTAGCGCATGCTACGAGAAAGAGATAGTTGTAAGTTTCCAAAAGCTGCATCACATTCATTCAACCAATCATTCTCACTCTCAAAGGACTCTTCACCAAGTCCAATAGAAACCTCATAGATATCTTTTATCTTTATATATGCAATCATCTTCATCTTCCATTCTGGATAGTTTGTGGATAGGTTGAGAAGAAGAACTAATGAATCCATTTGAAGGTGTACCTAAAAAAACACAAAAAGGGAACCGTAAGTTCGACAGCCTGCACATTTCAGGTTTTCATCACACCTAGCATAGTTGATCAAGAAATCTTGATCAACAATTCCTTAACATGGGGTATTAAGTGGTCAACCTTCTGGTTCTGGTGCAGAGATGGAAGGAGCAATTTTGCTAAAAAATGATCCAATAGGAGATCTGAGGAGGAGAAGTGCCTTGTCCATAGAGGCTCTGATACCATATTAAATTGAGCACATAGATCCATGGACAAACACACAAATCACAAGATAGATCACATAATTTACTTAGTTATTGAAGAATGAAACAGTGCAAAAATGGCTTGCAACTATGAATCCTTTTCATTAATCAAAGAGTAATTAGATGAATAATTACAATCTAATACAATGGATAAATAGCCACATGCAATTTGAATCCACATGAGGAAATTCAAATTGATTATACTCTACTTGACTGTAGGTAACTAAGACCTTGTCTAAATCATTATCGGAGGACTCAATAGTTAACTAACCTTGTCTAAAGCATTATCAAAGTTCATCAGAGTTCTAAAACACAAATCAAGTGTCTGATTCAGTGTTAACTGAGGCTAACTAACTATGGTAGGTGAGAAACGCACCTCTCCTATATGCATACATGCAAACCTAATGCTAACTGAATGTAGAGAGATAGAACTGAATGTAATTGACTCATAACTCTGCTTGACTAGTCACTAACTAAACTCAACTGATGAAGGTTGGTATTGGCACTCCTAGTGGCTCCTAAACTGATGCATGCAAGTGCAATCAGTGGCATTAGGACTCAATTAATGTTCCCCACACTTTAGTAACTAGAACATGTGCCCCAATTAGGACAAGTTGACCTAATGGTGCTAGTGATTAAAAATAGACTCGATGGAATCCTGATTTAGACATGACTTGTGATTTAGACATATGACAAAATTGGACAAGGGAGGATTAATAATCCTAACAGACCGTTGAAACATTCTCCCTGTACCATTTTCAGCTTATTTGGAAACTTCTTTCTTCCTCGCATGTTAACCCAACGGAATTGATATCAATTGTAGATCACTCTTCCGCCAAGATATCCACCATTGATCTATGTTAAGCATAACCTTTTCTACTAATAGAAAAACTTATTTACTCCATGCATGTTCCATCTGCAGAATCTCCCTCGACCGTAGACATGCTTTCTTCCTTTCATCGGATAGTCGATCTATGTTGCACTTTAACCCATTTTGATGGTGACCAATTTTATTTCATCCTTGGATATTTTCACAGTGGATTCACCCACATATGTTGATCTTCTTTTCTGTACACCATCACATCCTTCCATGATATAACACTGGGGCATATTTGTCACACAAAACTCATTTCTAAGGTCAAATTCAATATTTAATTCACATACATGATTTCTAAACTTACAAATTAAGCCCTTTCCACATACCTTTAGGTCATATGATGCAACCTTTTATCTTTTACCTTACATTTTCAGAGGCCTCTCCCTTTTCCAATTGCTAACCAGAAATGGCACTAACAACAACCTTTGCGACAGAGTGGGGGTGTTTCTAGTATATGGTAACACCCTTTGGACTCAAGAATTCTCTTGCTATATTTTCTACGATAGTAGTGGCTGCTTTCAAATACTTTACTCATAAATTTATTGAGGTCTACTCCGATGAATGGATGGTGTTTGGGCTCATAAACTATCATATTAAGAGCCTTAGAATGATGTTGGAATGGTGTTGAGAGTATCATATTTCATTTAATATAAATAAATGCAACTTTTGTGCCCCATTTGGAATTTTGTTGGGCCATGTGGTTTGTCACAACAAAATATTGGTTGACCCTACCAAAATTGAAATCATCGTCAATCTACCACCCCCTGCAAAAATGAAGCAATTGAGAATGAAATTGGGACATACAAGATAATATCAAAAATTTATCAAAGTATATGTAGAGGTGACTTATCCGATGGATAATTTGTTGAATAAGTATGTTAAGTTTTAATGGAGTGAACACTGCTAAGACAGTTTGGAAAATCTAAAGAACAAGATGGTTAGAATGCCCATACTAGTTTTTCCATTATAGAAGAAGGAATTTCATGTACATGTCGATGCATCATCTTTCACACACGATGTTGTACTCACACATCCTGGCGAAGGGTCAATTGATCATCCCGTTTCCTTCACTAATAGGAAATTATCAACAATAGAGAAGAATTATATTACTACTAAAAGAGAAGGCTTAGCTATGGTGTATGTGCTTCAAAAATTTTGACACTCTTTGTTAGGTCACACAGGGTATTTTTTAAGGATTCTAATATTATACTTAAGTATAGTATTCTAGGCGATTGTTTTGGATTGAAAAAAACATGTTTATAGATAGGTAGGCGAATATTAAATATGAAACAGAAAATTAACACTGAAATGTGTAATTTTTGGTGAATATTATGATAAAAAAACATATTTTATGTAAATATAGGCAATATTAGACACTAAAAATGACCAAATAGTGAATTTATTTTTTGAAAAAAACCCAAAAAATAGCCAATTGGAAAAATTTCACCACTAAAAATTACCCTGGAACTTAGGTGGACATTTCAAGATGTTCACAGACCATTCAACATTGAAATACTTGGTGAAAAATCCAGTGTTGGGAGGGAATATTTTCTGGTTGCTTCTCCTTTTACAAAAATTTGAATTTGAATTTATTGCTAAGCCGGGTCTACTAAACTCAGGACCATACCATCTGTTGAGGCTTGAAAGTGGAGAAGAAACTGTGAATATCGACGACAGTATTCTTGATGCATAATTATTTGTGGTCACGATGTTTGATGATCATTACAAAGATATTATACATTTATTGAGTACGAGATATGCACCATAAGAATTTAGTACTGCATAGAAAACAAAATTAGTGGTGTGAGCTACATATTTCCAATTGATAGTTGGACAACTATATAAAATGGGACCAGATGTAATTATTCATCACTATGTATTGGAACATGAGCGACTTCATAAGTGATCAGGGAACACACTTTGTCAATCAGTTAATCAAATAATTAACTGGAGAATTCTAGATCCAACACAAGAACATGACACCATATCACCAACAAGAGAATGGTGTTGTTGAGGCATTCAACAAGACCCTCAAGAACACATTAACAAATATTTGCAACAATAAAAGAGATGATTGGGACCAAAAATTTTTGGCGGTACCTGTTAACACCCAAAAATGGTTCACTGCCTCATCTGCCCCATTACATGGCTCATTTGTCCATTTTCCTACCATATTTCCATCAAAAACCCATAAAACCATCTGAAAAGCCTCCAAAAGGCTTAAAATGCTTCCAAAAGGCCATAAAACCCTCTTTTCCTCCAAAAAATATCCAAAATTCCTCCAAAAAGGAAGAAAAAATATAAAATAATGAGGAAAAGGAGGAAAAAACCCTAAACAGCTGAAACCCTAAACAGCTGAAACCCTAACCCTAAACCGGCACTCCACCACTATAAATAAGTGATGGAGACCCCTTATTCAAAATCCACAATCACAAGTATCCTGCCTCTGCCAAAATTGCTTGTGAAATCCTAGCTCACCATTGAGCTACTTTCACCATTGAGAGCCCCTTTTGGCCCATTTCCACCATTGGAGAAAGAGAAGAAGCAGCTTGAAGCTCGGAGCCATCAACTCGGATCATTGCAAAGGGCTTCACCAACCTTCACATTGAAGGTCAGATCAATACAAAATTACTATTTACTTTTTACTGTTTTGCTTAATGAACTTGTTTAGATTTAGTTTTTTATTTCGGTTATAGCTTTTAATTCACATATTATTGAACTGCTACTAAGGAATCCATTGTCCTTAGTAGGTACTCATTCGTACAAGCTAGGGCTAAAACCCTAGCAACAGTTTTGGCGACTCCGCTGGTCTTTTAATTTATTTTATTTTTCATTTTGTCCTTTTGGCTATCGTTTTCGGACATTGTAAACCGTCTTTTTTTGCTTCACAGTCGCGTTCCGACCGTGCTTTTCCAGCCCTTACCCGCACCCCGACCGCGCCTGTTTCATTCAAACCCGCGGCCCGACCGCGTCTGTTTCATTCAAACCCGCGACCCGACCGCGCCTGTTTCATTCAAACCCACACCCCGACCGCGCCTGTTTCATTCAAACCCACGGCCCGACCGCGTCTGTTTCATTCAAACCCGCGGCCCAACCGCACCTGTTTCATTCAAACCCATGCCACGACCGCACCTGTTTCATTCAAACCCGCGGTCCGACCGCTGCTTTTTATCTCAGATCCGTAGTCTGATTTCTACAATTTTTGCTGTATTTGACACCAGCCCCTTTGCTGCCATATTTCCTGCACCTGCATAGCCATCTGTCCTACCTGCAGTCCTACAGCCTTTTCTGCACTATTATTCTTGTTACCTTTTTACAGCATTGTTTTTAAAAAAAAATTCATCATTGTTTATTCAGATAATTTTGCATCGTAAAAGTTTTTTTTTCTTTTCAGTATTATTATTGTTAAGAAGCTTCCCTGGCACTTCTCTTCTGGGTTCATAACCTCACAAGCACACAATCTGTCACCTAATTCAAAGTGAGACTTAAAAACCACTTAACTCAACCAACATTCTAACCCCACTTGGGGAACACAA
Organism: Pseudotsuga menziesii; assembly: GCA_001517045.1. Lineage (NCBI taxonomy): Eukaryota > Viridiplantae > Streptophyta > Pinopsida > Pinales > Pinaceae > Pseudotsuga > Pseudotsuga menziesii. The sequence continues at coordinate 23,746 of LPNX011109328.1, forward strand.
AAGAATTTTTGTAGTTAGGTAGGATCGGGGGGATAGGCTTCCAAAAACACCCCTCGGTTACTTACACTTGAGACATAGTTGTTGTCTATTAGGGAATCAAAATCCCCTTGTATTTTTTGACACGGTCACAACCGGTTTATCAGAGGGCCTCTCCCTTAGGAGGGTTGAAGTCGTGAGATTGGTTCCGGAAGTCTGAGTGGAATACCGAACTCCATTTAGTAGCTGAAGGGCTACCTTTCGCAGTTCTCAGGATATCCCTGTATAGGGGTATTGCGGTTAAAGGACCAAGCGGCAGATTTACCTTTCTAGACGTGTCATGAACGGGGTATCTTAGTTGCCATTCTTCTAGGATTTGACTACCCGGTGTCCCTCCCAGTAGGGGGATACCTTAGCCACTTGGCTTCCCTATTCATATTGTCTGACTTGGATTTCATCACCTTGCAGAGGATATGTCTAGTTGAGTCATAATACTTTTAGTTAGGTGTTTGCATGCTCCCTTACCTCCTTTTGGTCTAGTGAGTCCACCGGTTTTTATTTTTGTAGGCAACCTGCTGTTTTTTGGTATTCTGACCATTTATGTTGACACTCCGCCTATTGTAGCATGCAGTTACAGTGGGTGTTTTGAGTTGGTTGTTGGCCTGAGTGCCCTATTTTTGAGCTCTCCTTCTGCACACTCGGTTGCATTAGAGTTTTTTGAGCTAATTTGTAGTTACCTCAACCCACAGAGATTTGACTCCATTTGTCACCATTGAGTCTCCGAGACATTCTTGGCGCCTCAGAGGAGAGCCTCCATAGCACGGTTCACTTGACACCACCCGTCATCGACACAGATCATCATCACTTGATACCACTCATCATAGATCTCGAGCCTTGTCACTTGACTCCACTCGTCAGCGGCATAGGACTACGTCATCAGATACTGACGCCCCTTATTTCACCTCTGATTTTGAGCCAGAGTCTGAGAACCCCCTTTATACTTCCCCTAATATCCCCATGGCTAGCGTGACTCCCACTCCCATCTTGGTAGGGACCATTGGTGGCACATCCACCACTACACCAGTTACCACACCTGCCATGGGTATGCCCTCCACGGGGGCCCCCTCTACTGTTCCCCTCACAGCACCGATTCCCACAGCGGGAATACCTATCCCCACTCCATTAGTGACCCATACTACCCATGGTGGTGCAGGACCATCCTATACCACCTCAGTTCCCCCGCTTGGGGGCAACCTCCATCACATGACCCCTCCACTTGGGGGCATTGGCCCAAACTTAATCCAACCCACTACCGTGTCACATTCTTTGTCCAGTTTTCCATTCATGGCTAGCCTCAACCTACCTGACCTAGTCAGATTAACCAACGACCCCATCCGACACGACCCTGCGTGGCCTCACATGCCCACCAAGCTACCCTCTGACATCCCTAAGTTCGAGGGCAAGGCAGGTGAGGACCCACAAAACCATATCATGTCCTTCCATCTATGGTGTTCCTCCAACTCCATAGTGGACGATTCTATTCGCCTCCATTTATTACAGCGCACTTTCACTGGCTCTGCTGCCAAGTGGTATATCGAACAACCCCATGGAATCCGTGCCACCTTTACTTCCCTTGCCTCGACCTACCTGCAGTTCTTCCAGTTACCTGTCCGCTATGACGCAGGCATTGAGATCCTACTATCATGCAGACAAAACACGGCTACCCACATCACGGACCACATTCATGAATGGCGTTGACGCCGTAGTCTATGCAAGATCAAGTTAGATGACCGAATCTTCCTAGACTGGTTCCTCAAATCCCTCCTTCCTATCATTGCTAAGGATGTAGCATTCGAATGACCCCAGTCTGAAGAAGAGGCCATCCTCAAGGCCCAGCAATTCTATCTCATTTACGCCCAATCAGGTTATCTCTATACCATTATACCTGATGCCCCTCGCGACAATTCATCCCAGCACGATGCACCGGGGGCATCCCACGCTGCCGATAGCATCATTGGCCGTGTCTCTTCACAGCCTCAACCATTTTCCATAGCCTGTCCTACCCCTGGCCCTGACCCTTCGCGGGCTACCTCATAGTCTGGAGCAAACAACCCGTATGCTTCCATGACACATCACCACCATACCCATGGACCCTCATGTCCACCACAGTGTTTCGGTCATGCAAATCCGACTTATGCCCCCCCTGTCGCACCTCATCCCTACTATCACCAGCAGGCTGCAGCAGCTCCTGCGCCGTCACAAGCCCAACCTCATTATTACCCGTCACAGGAAACCCCTGCAGCAAACCCACAACTCGCTCCACAGCACTATCAGCAACACCCTCAGGTTGCTGCACCTGCGCAGCCTCCACCTACATATCATCCACCGCAGCCTTCTCCAGTCCCTGCGCAACCTCAGAATCCACCTACTGTCCAAGGGCAAGTTTACGCTCAACAAAACCCGCAGCAAAACCAGAACAACCAGGGCCAACAAAACCGTGGCAGAGGCCGAAATCATGAGAACAACCAACCGACCGAGCAAGCTGGTCAACACCCTAATCCCCCCGCTAGTAATAATGCGGCCCCTGCTAACCAAAACCCTGATCGCCCGCCCAAGCAGGCTAAAAACCCTAATTTGCGAACCAACTTCCCTTATTCTGTTTGCGGGGTCTATGGCCACTACACACATTTTTGTCCACATATGGAGCGAGTCCGGTAACTTTTGGCTGCGGATGTACACCGCCCAGGGAAAACGGCTCCTCAAGCACCGCCCAACCCGCCACAACCTCAGCAGCCACCTTTGGTGCTGCAAAACCCCTTACCAACCCAAGGCGTAGTGAACACCCAACCATTGGATCCTCCTCAAGCCAACGCGCCAACCCAACAACTAATCACTTACGCTGCTCCTGATCAACCCACGCTTGACTCAGGTACCCACCACTTGTTGATGATGTCTTCCGATGAGATCAACCTCCAGACCCGACGAAACCAATATGGCTCCACCTCTGAAGCCATATGTACCCTGTCCCATAATACGAGAACTCCTACTAATCAACCACCTTTGTTGCCTCAACCCCCTTTGGTACCTAGTCACATTGGTGCTACACCCATCCATACCATTCCTTTCCTCTTCCCTCCCTCAGGAGTCGTTAGCGCCCCGGTCATGGCCACCCTCAGCCTTCCTGGGTTAACCTTAGGATTACCCGTTTGGTATCTTTCACCTCCCGTTTTTCCGTTGACACCTGATGTCATCCTGCAACCGATGCAACCCATTGTCACTACTAGTCAACCACCTCCCAGTGTCGCTACCCCGTCATCCTCCGCAAACCCCCCCCTCCTCTTACCAAACCCACTGGGGGCAGAGGCCCCCAACCTTACACTGCTGTCCCACCTCCTAAGACAGTCAAAAAACCCCTTGTGTTTCGTGCTCCTTCCAAATGCACGCTGTGCGATGAATTGGGCCATGCGACTCACCTATGTCCTCAGTTACCAGCATTACAGGAATACATGCAACTTCTTGACGACGACCCCACTATCCCAGTTGTCCATCTAGAATCAACCCCTAAGCCTCGAGACAAATCCCTACGCACTAACCACTCCTGTGCCCTATGCGGTGTCTATGGGCATTACTCACATCACTGTCCCAATCTCCCCAAGTACAGAGTAGCTCTCTTTGAAATGAACAATCTGGATCTTGAGACGGCACCACCCACCATTGTGGAAATCCATTCCCCGGTCTCTTCCCCTTCCGGAGAGGTCAATACCACTCTTTTCAAGATGAACAAGCTGGATCTTGAGACGGCACCACCCACCATTGTGGAAATCCATCCCCCAGACTCTTCCTCTTCCGAAGAGGTTAATACCATTTATATGATCTCTTCCACCACTACTCCTTCGTTAACCGATTTGATGACACAAACATTCTGTACGGATGAGGAGATTCTCGAAGCTCTCACTGCCCCGGATTATCCTTGGGATGACATGCACCATCGTTCCTACTTCCTCCTAGATGAATATTCCTCTAACACTGCTACCCAATTTGCAGTTGAATCCAAAGACTTCCTTCCCCACAAGGTCGACTAGTTCAAGGACCCTATTCCTGCTCTTGACGCCTTCGAAGAGGGTAACATGGCCAACATCTCACCTGTCATCCAAATTGATATCGCTGCCCCAGGAAGCACCCCACCGCGGCTCCAACCCCTTAACCTGCGGTCCACCCCACGTGGACCGTGCAAATAGTACCCGTTTCCACCATTGGAATCAACATGATGAAACCATCAAAATGGTCACCTCGTTGCATTATTTGCTCTATGTCATTTTTTACCCATTTTTCAGACACCGCTAGTCGTCTCGGTTTTCATGCCACTTCGGTCGTTCTCCATTTTTCACACTTTTTATATCATCGGATTCATTTTTCCGAGCTCGTGATGATGCTTGAGATCATTTCTCGCTCTCACTTGGTACAATTTCAATAGTGCGTCCCTACACCTTGCCGCATCAATTTGCACGCCACATCGGCCGTCATCAGATTATTTTACACTTTTTACATGAGCCATCCACTCCTGTCATACTGCAAATATTTTATTTTGCCACCATTCATTCACCCCGCAAGGAGGCCCACCAGTGTTCCCCCCCACCCTCAGTCCTAGTCATCATAAATATTCCTTGATTGAACACTTCCTCCTTGCTTGACCATTAATTCAGAGTCTTCTTATTTGCTTTCAGACTCCTTAAAATTGAAAGCAACCACGAGCATGAACTGTCATGGGATCGTAAAATCCACACGACAGTACCATTTCATCATTTCAGAGTCTTCTTATTTGCTTTCAGACTCCTTAAAATTGAAAGCAACCACGAGCATGTAATGTCGTGGGCTCGTAAAATCCACACGACAGTCTCATTCCATTACTTCAGAGTCTTCTTATTTGCTTTCAGACTCCTTAAAATTGAAAGCAACCACGAGCATGAACTGTCCTGGGCTCGTAAAATCCACATGACAGTACCATTTTTCTTCTAGTTCACTAACCCATGAAGAAGTCCCCCCGTGCCTCTCGGCGCTATGATCGATCCTCTCGGCAGCACCACCACCACGGTTGCCTTTGTTCAGAGTATTCTACAATCTCCTACCACCACAGCTTGAGTCTCCCTCAGCCCATTCACCCTCAGATCACATACAGCTATGATCCCTTTACCACCAATCAGTTTCATGTGCTGCCTGATCATCCCCGCCATCATACTCTGAACAAAGTAAGTTTGAGTCCACCCACTCTACTTGCCCAGTTATTTACCCCAGTTTATCAACCCTGCCTTCAGTACTATCACATTTCGGTTTTGCACCTCGCGCTCCTGTCAAGGAAACATCATTGCCTTGATAGTTGCAAGTCTCCCTCTATCGACAACAGCCCCTCTATTCTAGAGGATAGACCTAGAGGCCTCTGTGCCTTGGACCCATCACCATCTGTGGTGAGTGCCTACGGACCATTTTGGGAGGAGTCATCATTGCCTCTCCAAATAGTTGTTTCTCACATGCTCGACTTCAGCACCTTAATCGCATCGTTGAGAATCACGCAGGATGTATATCCTTTCCATTATGTGTCGAAGACCCCGGATCTCTTCCGACTCTATCACATTGGTGAGTCACTTTGGAACGACCAGTTATATGTTTCCGTGGATGTCCGGGTTGCGTTGGAGATTGTATTCGGAAGCCATCCAGTTCCATGCTTCCTTGAGTACCCAGTTCAGTTCCAGATCAGTGTACCATTGCAAGTATGACCATTGTCACTTTGATCCAGTAGCTCATTAGTTCCTTTGGAACCACATTCAGTAGCGCTGCTGTCATTCCAGTGTCTAAGTTGTTCAGCTCAGACATGGTCAGCCCAGCAGTATGTTCCATATTTGTGTCCCCTCTGGACACTTATGATATACACAGTGGTTGTCTATGTATCCTACAGGTCCCTCTTTTCAGGCCTCATAGTTATTTTTATGTATCTTGATACGAGCATGGGTATGCCCGCCTCGTCCAAATGATCAAGATGATTCCTCATCCATTATTGAGGTTATGTACTTTTCAGCCCTTGCAGTTGGTTCGAGATCGATGTTCCGGGCTTCAGTTGGTTCCTTCTTTTCTCCACACCCCAGAAAAAACACATATGACTTATGATGTCCATTGGCCATACGATGAGCTCCTGCCCTCACACATCAGGGGGCAATCTGTTAACACCCAAAAATGGTTCACTGCCTCATCTTCCCCATTACATGGCTCATTTGTCCATTTTCCTACCATATTTCCATCAAAAACCCATAAAACCATCTGAAAAGCCTCCAAAAGGCCATAAAACCCTCTTTTCCTCCAAAAAATATCCAAAATTCCTCCAAAAAGGAAGAAAAAATATAAAATAATGAGGAAAAGGAAGAAAAAACCCTAAACAGCTGAAACCCTAAACCGGCACTCCACCACTATAAATAAGTGATGGAGACCCCTTATTCAAAATCCACAATCACAAGTATCCTGCCTCTGCCAAAATTGCTCGTGAAATCCTAGCTCACCATTGAGCTACTTTCACCATTGAGAGCCCCTTTTGGCCCATTTCCACCATTGGAGAAAGAGAAGAAGCAGCTTGAAGCTCAGAGCCATCGACTCGGATCATCGCAAAGGGCTTCACCAACCTTCACATTGAAGGTTAGATCAATACAAAATTACTATTTACTTTTTACTGTTTTGCTTAATGAACTTGTTTAGATTTAGTTTTTTATTTCGGTTATAGCTTTTAATTCACATATCATTGAACTGCTACTAAGGAATCCATTGTCCTTAGTAGGTACTCATTCATACAAGCTAGGGCTAAAACCCTAGCAACAGTACCGTGGGCATATCGTACTACCTATAAGAATTTGACAGTGACGAACTCCATTCCAACTAGTGTATGGATAAGAGGCTTTTATGTCAATGGAATAAATTGTACCCAGTCTAAGGATTGTTGCAATTACTGAAATGACCGATGTTAGTGTTGTTAAGGAAAGATTGTCGTAACTTATGCAGTTTGATGAAGAACGTTTTGCCACAAGTTATCACCAATAAGTTGAGAAGTAACGACATAAAGTATGTCATGACCAACACATCAAGAATAAGCATTTTCAAGTCGAAGGACTTTTCCTCTTGTATGGCAGTAAGTTTTTTAATCACCTTGACAATATGAAAACACATTGGATGGGGCCATATGTTATCATTCAAATAAATGAAGGAGGTGCAATGAAAGTAAATAAATTATATGGAACACCTTTCAAAGGATTAGTGAATGGAAGTTGGATAAATCCTTACTAGGATAGCTGTGACTTGGTTGACTGAGAATTTGGAAAGAAAGACGCAGAATTATCAGTGTTAATTTTGTAACAAATATTGGTGTTTGGTCACATATATTTTGTCTGTCGCAGAAAAAGAAAAAGTATCGAAAGACTATCTACCTATCGAAGATGAAAAATGGTAATGAATACTCTTCATCTATTGCAAGGGAAGAAATGTGTTGAAGACTGAATCTTAGTCACAGGAAGAGAACATCTGTCGCATGATGAAATTGGGTCACAAAAAGATAACTAGTTGTAGTTAATTTGAGGACGTTGAAGCTTTCATCGGCATACTTTTTGGTCATTTCCTTCATTAGTGCACAACAACTACCATTTTTAATATTTTTATCAATTAGACAATATGATATTTGGATCTTATCCGAGAGAATAACATTCACAACAATCAATCACAAGAGACAATAGACACAAAGATTTATCCTCGGGGAAACCACAAAGGAAAAATCCTCACAACTTCCTCAGAGATAGAATGAGCACTAATGGTAGTAGTAAAACCCAAAGACATAAATATGATCTCCAATAGTTGTTCTCTCTCTCACTTGTGTGAGCTCCTCTTCTCTCACCCATGCGCTATAGATGGGTGAGTATATGTCTAAAATAGAGAGGCTCACTCTCTATTTATATTCTTTCGTTTGCTTAATATTTGACTTAGTTATGTAGGCTCGAGTAACCACAACTAGGGTACTAATGACCCGGCTTACAATGGAGTGGACTTCCTCATTACTTTTAGTAATTCTCCCGATAGGAACATCGGGGTACAAGGAAATACAAGTGATTCTCTCGATAGAAGCATTGTGGATCAATGAAATACAATATACAAGTGAATACATTATGAAGTTACACATACATCAACACTCCCTCTTAACTAGGAAGGTATTTGTAGTACCCTGGTTTTGACCCCATTTACATTAAAGGGTACATGATGTATATTTGTGATTAATCATGGTGAGGAGCTAAAGGCAAAAGCCCCACCATCAATTCGGCTATGTTATGATTCGACAATAGGGATCGTTTCCAATGGTATATCGTGTTATCCGACACATTATAGCTTTGGCATCATGTAAATACGCACATTAATTTACTATTAAACCTACATCCAGCTGCGACGGTGCAATTTTAAATGAAAAGGGCATGATTCCAAAGGTTAAGGGGGGTTTTCTGACCCATAGGGGCCATTGGGAGTTAGCCATGTGTTATAGCATATTTACCACACCAGGTGAATCACACTTGTATGGCCTTCCCCTGTCCCTCTGCAGACTCCTTAGACCCCTTGGACCAATTTTTGTCCTTTGATGTTTCCTAGACCATCCCTAAAAACATGTGAAAATTGCTATTCGTGACTTTTAAACCCTTTATCATGTATATACGTGGGTTTAACCTCTAAAACCGTGTACATCGAGATGTGTACAAAAATCCAAATCCTTTTGGAGTTTTCCTTGACATGGATCTAACTCACTTGTCTCCTAGCCTTCCATATGCCTTGAGATCGCTCGGATTTGACCTTTCATTACCCGATTGAAAAGATATATAAGGAACCCTTTGGATACATTGAAGGCATAAGAGAATTGAGAGCAAAGAAACTATAGTCCATTATTGCCAGAACTTGTGCTTGAGTCTGCATCCCTTTGTCTCTTGGAGCACTTTAGTGTTCTTCCCAAGCTTGCCTTTTTCTTGTGAGCTTGCTATCGAGAGATGGAGGATTGAGGTGGTGGAGGCCCAAGTGGGGGATTCAGTTTCTGTGATTTGCAGACGTGCTGACAGAGGTTGTATTCATTGTAATATCTGATTTTATATTAATAGAAATATCTTTTCCTGTCCAATAATGTATGTTTGAATGAATATTTTATCCATGGATGATTTCAAATGCTTATACGTTGTTGATTATATATGCTAGAGTAGATCTAACACCAACATATATAGTATGCTTATCTTGTTTTCTTATTGTTGAGGAAGTGATTCATCAATTCAAGTTGAAGTTGGAAATCTCAATGGGGATATACTTCAACCGTCCAGAATAAGGTACACGTTTTGATCCTTTAGTGTTAGATATTTGATTTCTCTTGCATATTGGAAAGGATTGATTTCTGGAGTCAAGTTGTTTGTTGTGGTACCCCAAGCCATAGGAATTTCTCTCTGTAACAGAATTGGAAACTCCGCTGGGGATGTTCCTTATTTTTATTTGGGGTTGGGGGCACAATGTACTTGTTATTATTGACTTGCTCTTTGTTTCTCCCTATTTCTATGTTGCATTTTATAGTATGTTTATCCAGTGACACTACCCTTTATGGGTTTGACCCTTGGCCTGCTTTTTACCACTGCCTTCTCTGTATACGTGGATTTTTGGATAAAAGTCATGTACATATATGGATTTTTGGCCAAAAGGCACGTACATACGTAGCTGTTCTTTAAACAGTCACGTACATCCTCCATTTTGGTGAGTTTGATGTGTGGGAAGTTGCTGGGTGGGTTGTGAGTGTGGTTGGGTCTTCCTTGGGTCTGATGTTGTCTGTTGGATGCTTCTTTTGTGACCAGAGACCGCTTTTTCATTGATTTTTCTTTGAAAGTAGTTTTAGTCATTTATCCTTTTTGTTTTTCCATTAGTGCATTACTCTTTTTTGTCTCGGTGTCTTACTGGGCTTGTCTTTTATACTTTCTATAGAGACTGAGAGTTTTAGATGACTTTTATTGCATTTTTCATTCTTTTATATTGAAAAATACAAAGTAGTTGCACTCTTAGTTGCATCTTAGATATGGATTTGAGGAAGTACTTGCATTGGATTGCTTGGATGAGGGTTTTATTTAGGCTTTCATATAGGAAGTATTTCATTGGCATTCAAAAAGGAATATATATTTATGCATCTCATGTAGTGGCATACCATATTTTTCAGTTGACAAAGATTGCACTGAGCATTGTTTGTTATGGTGTGAATTTTACTTCACTGCTGAGTCATAACTTCATTATTTGCACAATCATTTCCCTTTGAGTAATTACATCCAATTAAAATCAACACTTAATTAAAATGGATTACACTATTTTCTTTGATAGGGTACACCAACAAGATTAGTTTTTTGGGTCTTGGAATAGTTCATTGTGAGTCAATTCTCCAAGACTACTAAACACAAAAAATTAGGTGTCTGTCCAGGTGAGATAGTGAAATCCTTGGTATAATTAGTGTTTCTCAGGACGCTCCTCTCACACGGGAGTTAATCACAAGGCAGTGTGAGCGGTTATTAATTGGGATGACCCCTAGTCATAACTAAGTAGAACTGGAGATATTTCCAGGATTGTATTGATATCTGGGGGCTCTTTTGAGAGTGTTGGGCTTTACTACCCTGCCCATATGGTCAATCTTGCCTATGACCATCTGTCTGAGCATTGATTATATTGAGGTGACCTTAGTTTCCTTACCTAGGTTATCAAGGGGGTAATTTGTAGGGGTTATTCTGCACGTGTCCCGGCCAGGTTGGGGTCGAAAAGCACAGTCGCTATATGTGTTGAAGATGAGGGCCACTATAATTGGTTACATACCTCCGCTTGTAGTGTATGGGAGTTTCGAGCCTCTCCTAGGAGAGACATACCTACTACATTCGAGAACTCACATATCCTCCCCTTGGTTTGCTTGTATTTTGGCTATAGATTTTCTTAGGAGTGTTCTCTTTGTGCGCCAGTTGGCCTTTAGGATTGTGGTTACTTGAGTATATTTATGTTCTCTTGAGTTCAGGTCCTTTTATTTTTGGCATCCCTGGTATCCTATCACCCATCTTTGGTACTAGTATGGACCCTGGTGTCAGACTTTGGGGCATCACATCCCCTTACCGTGCTCATAGATTTGGGAATGGTCATATTCCATCCTCTACTCCATTTGTGGAGGATTTTTATTCCCTTCGCTCGGTCTTTACACCTGTGGTCACCCTCATGGGGGTGGTAGTGGATACGTGAACATTGGGTCTACACTTTACATTCATTTTTATGGCCCATCGTCCACTGCACTATTTCCTTTGAATTTATTTGTCATGATCATTCCTTCCTATTCCCTATAGTTTGGATTCTTTATTGACTATTTTGGGTTGTTTTGGACTAATATGGTTGTCATGTAGGGTCCAGTTTTTGTATACTCTCTTCAAGGTTTTGACCCGTTCGTTCCTATCACAGGTATCATGTCTAAACTGGCATATAGGTTAGGATTTCACATCCGCTTGCATTTTGCATGACCTTATGAATGTTTCATTTTAACCTTAGGTACGAACCCATTCCATGGTATCTTAGAACCTTCATGATGTTGTTAGAAGTGGTACTATGTGAATGGCAGAGCTTTCCTATACATGGGTGTCCTATTTAGCTCCCCTTTGCATTTGGTACCCATGTTGTGAGTCCTCTCTTAGGTCCGGGAGTCCTTTGTATAATACCGCCATGACATTTCGCAAGAGCCTCATACTCCTCTTGATATTTTGCTAGCCTATTTCCCCCGGAATCCCTTATGTCAAGTTGTAATTGCATTATCATGAGCTTTTCCTGTTTTAGTGAGCCTTATGCCGGCTTCCTTGAATTTGAGTTTCAGCCATATAGCTTGAGCTTGTCTCATGTGTAGCCATGTAGAGCTATCGTTTATATCCTTTGCAGCTTGATTACCTATTTTACCGGGAGGGGACTTTCCCCCGAGTGTTGCTATCTTACACACGTATCCTTGCATTGAGCATTGGTATGTTCCACTACTTGGAACTAGTTTGCTTGCCCATATGACACTCATCTCCTCCTAGTCTGTAACTATAAAGCAATTTTATTCCTTTTCAAGCTTTTTAAATTTTTGATAAAGTCCAAAAAAAAAAAAAAAATACTAAAAAGCCGAACAAGGAAAGATGTTATCTTTGGCAGCGGTCGAGTCGTGTCACCTTCAAACAGAGCATTGTATATCACATCTGCTGGTTGGGTTTATAGTTTGAATTTAGGAGTTGTACTCATTTATCTAAGTTTATCTCCACCGACTGGTTAAGCTTCAAGTCCCTATGGAGCCTTTGTCTATGCCTCCTTTGTCGCAGAGATGTCCCAGTTTTGTATATCGAGTCTATGCTGCCTACATTCAGTCACCATTCAGGGTTATGCTCTTGTTCAAAGGAAGTTGAAACCTAAGTCGGCCATTCCTCAATTATCTTGACTTTGTATGTCGGCCATTCTCGGTACAGTTACTAGTTCGTGCACCTTATGATTGAGTCCTTCCACATTATACAGCTTTGCTGAGTACCTCATGTTGGATGATGGGGGATGCCTTAATTCCCTCCTTCCAATAGATTTCATCCCATCGACTTCAGATCATTTATTCTGGGATTGGAATCTAGAGTCATTTTTGAGTGCCTTGAGACTTGCAGTCATTAGTGGCAGGTTCTCTCACCATTGACAGTTTTTGGGAATACATCAATGTCCCATGATCGATGGATCCGCTCAAGTGTTCGACCTCAACACACTTATTCACACTTGTTAGTTTGCACTCTAGTACCTTGATTCCCATTATCATTATCGGTGGGTGATCTCGCATCTGTTAACGGTATACATCAATGACCGGTAATCAGATGATGGACTACTATGTTCGACCTCGACACCTCTATTCACATAGTAGGACTTGTACCCATAGCAGTTTGTGTAGAAGACCTTCTAGATTGGTGGCATCTCTTATATGCTACCTCTTTGATTGTGCCAGTGTTCATGAGATTTCAGCTCTCGTGACTTGATTCCAGTGTGTGTCAGACATTTCCAGCTATTATGGAGATCATGATCCTTTGTATATCTTCATCATGGAGATTCTAATCTATGTATATTGTACGTGGAGATGACCACTTATGTCATATTTTGTATCATGCCTATTCATGGCCATTGTACTCTTATGTATCCGGGATTGCTATATGTATTTGCAATTATATGCAGAGTTGTATCATTGTACTATGCTGATTAGGTGGTTGGTATTCCATTTGGGATTCTTTATCACTCCACTTTTGGGATGGACTTATAATGTATTTCGGCCATCATATGACCCCTCTAACCTCACACATTAGGGGGGCATCTGTTAAAGTAGATTTTACCACACCAGGTGAATCACACTTGTATGGCCTTCCCCTGTCCCTCTACAGAATCCTTAGACCCCTTGGACCATTTTTTGTCCTTTGATGTTTCCTAGACCATCCTTAAAAACATGTGAAAATTGCTATACGCGACTTTTAAACCCTTTATCGCGTATATACACGGGTTTGACCTCTAAAACCATGTACATCGGGATGTGTACAAAAATCCAAATCCTTTTGGAGTTTTCCTTGACATGGATTTGACTCACTTGTCTCCTGGACTTCCATATTCCTTGAGATCGCTTGGATTCGACCTTTCATTACCCCATTGAAAAGATATATACGGAACCCTTTGGATACATTGAAGGCATAACAAAATTGAGAGCAAAGAAACTATAGTCCATATTTGTTGGAACTTGTGCTTGAGTCTGCATCCCTTTGTCTCTTGGAGCACTTTAGTGTTCTTCCCAAGCTTGCCTTTTTCTTTTTAGCTTGCTATCGAGAGATGGAGGATTGAGGTGGTGGAGGCCCAAGTGGGGGATTCAGTTTCTCCAATTTGTAGACGTGCCAATAGAGGTTGTATTCATTGTAATCTCTAATTTTATATTAATAGAAATATATTTTCCTATCCAATAATGTATGTTTGAATGAATATTTTATCCATGTATGATTTCAAATGCTTATACGTTGTTGATTATATATGCTAGAGTAGATATAACACCAATATATCTAGTATGCTTGTCTTGTTTACTTATTGTTGAGGAAGTGATTCATCAATTCAAGCTGAAGTTGGAAATCTCAACGGGGATCTACTTCAACCGTCCTAAATAAGGTACGAGTTTTGATCCTTTAGTGTTAGATATTTGATTTCTCTTGCATATTGGAAAGGATTGATTTCTGGAATCAAGTTGTCTGTTGTGGTACCCCAATCCATAGGAATTTATCTCCGTAACACCATGTGTCACCACCCTGTTGTTTTGTTGTTAGTTGGGGGAATCTACTTGCTGGCAGGGAAAAACCACCACCACGCTCATGCCTACACCCACTCTCCACGACGTGCCTTCTGGGTAGCGGATGGTCTTCCCACTAGGTTGATCGTGAGTCTGTTCATCTCCTCTCATGCGGGTTGAGATAAAAGGTTCCACGTCCCTTTGTTTGGGGTTCTCCAGTCCTTTCACACACCACCTTGCTAATCGAAGAAAATTTCTTCCTCTTGTTCAAACAAGAAGTCTGTGTTTCGATCCCTCCATTGTTGGACTGCAAAACACTACCATGATTATTCACTATGGGGTTTCTTTCCGTGGTTTTCTGAGTGATATGTCTTCCTCCTATTCACGCATGGATTTTTTATATTATACCATTACCAGACTGTGTAGTGTTCTATTTACTCCACCATGGAACCATGGTCATGATCTATTCATTCACAGTTTTGCTTTGGCTATGTCCTTTTACCCTCATCCATAGATTGAGAATCGGTTCCCTCCCCATTTGCAGACTGTGTATCATTCCAGTTGCTTCTTTATGGGATTAGACTGCTGATCTATCCCTAGTTGGGTTGTTACGTGTGCAAACATCCTTTTGGGGTTTTTCTATGTGTCTATGTTTTCCCCTATCCATGTTGGGAGTTTGGTTTCTTATCCATTGTGGACTATAGATTGTTTCCATCATTTCATTGTGAAGTTGGGGCTGATGTCGATTTACCCTGGTTTTGGGTTGCTTCTTGGTTGTTGAGGCTGCAGACGTCTTTTGGGGGATTGTTGCTGAGTTGTTTTGGCCATGCTAGGCCAAGAACAACTTTGGAGTGTGGTTTGACTTGAACTTTATTTCACCTTTTTTTTGGGGTTGTCACCTTGTTGTCTTTGCCTTCTTCACAGATATGTGAACTGTTGGTTTTACTGCGGCATGCAATGGTTGGTATTTGGACTGTTGAGAGTAGGATTAGAGGCTAGGTTTGCTTGATAAAACTAGTGTTGAGGCCACCAGCTTAGAATTTATCCTTTCCTAGCTCCTTGACGGCCTGATAAACCCTACTGTGTGGGCTTGGCTGATTGGTGTACCTTGGCTATGTGTAATCCTGCTGGACACTTATTCCTTGAGGAATCATGTCCAACTCGGGGGTGGCAGTTTTGCTGAGAGATTCATGAGCATGTTGGCCTATGGTTGGGTGGAATGTTGCAGTGACATAGCTATATATGGGATGAGTTCTTATCAGATGAGTATTCATGTCCATTTTACCTCTGCAATTATAATTACTGATTAATGAATGTGATGAACATGTGGCATGCTTGAATGAATGTTTGTTTGCTTCCACTATGTATATGAATGGTTATGAATCTTAGTATGTATTATGTTTAAGCTTTTTAATTCAGCATTATATGTCTGTTCATGTTCATCGGGCAATTTTCCCATATGTTTGGTGTTAGTAGTGTCGTCTTCGCCAGTTAGAGGGTCGAGGACATTATAGTGTGGTATCAGAGCTCTGGTTATAGCATGGCCTTGAATGGGCCATGATAGATCAGATAACAGAGGTAGGTTGTCGTCTACCCAACAACAATCAGAAAATTGAAGACAAGAAAATTCACAAAATTTTCTAAGTGCTAGAACTATTGGCCCATCGGAGCACTTAGTGGGAAGGCCACCCGACGGATAGTTGATTCGATGACCGATGCGGCGGAAGACTGTGGAGGAAAAATTTGGAAAATTTCTGTGTTTTGGCCATCAGCACATCAAAACACTTAGACAGATGGATCACTGATGCTTAGCTGATTGAGCGCCATCATTGCGGATGGCTAGACCACTGTGCTTCCGACGAGTAGATCCTCCGACCGCTGATGGCGCAGAAATTCCAAAATTTTTCTAAGTGCTAACTTCGTCGGCCATCGGATCATGTCAGTGGTATTCATCACCGATGAACAACAGAAGGAATTAGTTGAATGGATTGCACCCGTTGCGGGTGACTAGGGAACTAACCATCCGATGCAGCAGTTGCTAGTCATTTCGACAGCTGACATGGCAGAAGAAAGAGAAAAGAGAAAATTTTTGAAAATTATTCTAAGTCATAAAATTGTCAGGGAAATTTAGATGATGAAACTGTCGATGCGGCGGCAGACACCGCAGAAGAATTTAGTTGTTTGTCAGCCCACCGTTGCGGCTGGCGTGTGGACTAAAACACCGACGCATAGCGCTTAGTGGATCCGACCACCGACAGAAGAAGAAGTTTCAAATTTTTGTTTAAGTGTTGGAATCATCGAAAAAAGTTAGTTGATGAGACCATCGATGGAAGTCGGTGGAAATTAGTTGATTGAGCACCCGCCTTTCCGGAAGCCTTGAAAACTATCTCGCCAATGTAGGAGTCTCTCCACTCACTGATGCCACAGTATTTAGTGAATAGTAGCAGTGCCAAGCAGTTGCTTTGATTGGCAAAGGATAAGAGAGATGGAGCTGATGAAATTGGCAGAAGGAAGAGGAAGACTAAAGAGAAAGATTGAAAATTTTTCTAAGTCATAGAATCATCGGCCATCGACGATGGTTAGTTGATGACATCGCCGATGATTAGGTGATTTCGTTGCCGATGAGCTACGTTGGGTAAAATTTGTTGGTCAAATGTTCGTCATTGCGGAGATCGTGAGGACTAACCATCCAATGAGGAATGCATCCAAGCGTTGATGCCACAGTTTATAGGGGTTCCAATTGCCGATGGACAAAGAAAATTCAAAAATTTTCTAAGGAACAAGATCATCGGGCATCGAAAAATGATCGAATATTAGGTCGCCGATGAACACTAATCCTCCGACGCATACAAGTTCCCGATGCCGATGTGTTTCAGCCTCTGATCGGAAAAGGATCAAAGATGATGAGCCGCTATTGTGGCTGTGGAATGAACTATTTTGCCGATGCATTAGTCTTCCACTCACCAATGCCAAGCTGTTACTGATTTATGGTTTTAATAACTACGAAGGTGACAAACAGTTGCTTCATCGGTGATGGACAGAGGAATTTTTCACTGATAGACTTGTGGCCACAGAAGACGGAGATAGTCTGTTGGCTGCCTTTGCGGACCTCTTGATGACTAGCCATCCAATTAAAAGAAAACTTGGAAAAGTAGAAAGTCATCAAAAAACATTAAAGGATGAAACTGCTGACACAACGGATCCATAGTGGTTAAACCACTTGACGCTACAAATGCAATTTTCTTCGACTGCCGATAGGAATTGGTAGTCGTGGATGACATAGACGGTTCGTTGTCTACCGTGGCGGAAGTCTAGAGGACTAGCCGACTGACGCACAGTGCACCCGACCATCTATGAAATTCGGAGGAAGATAGATGAGCATATCGCTAAAGGATTCCTGTGGAGACCGTATGAGGAACAATTTTTGCCATTGTGGCTACTCAAGGGACTGTGCACCCGATGAATAGTCAATTTGCTTGCTGATGTATATCGGAAGTTTAGTGATTCTGGCTGCCGAAACGTCGAAACGATAGTTGGAAGGAGGCCTGATCCTGTACAAAGAAATATGGGTTTTTCCAAGGTGATTTTTTCAAGCAAATTCCAACTATTTTTTAGTAGATTCCAGCTAAGTTTTTCAATGAATTTTCATGGAATTTTTCAGCAGTTTAGGGCTGAAAGGAAAGAAAATTCCAGGTGGCTTAAATTAACAATTCAGACCAAAACACAGTCGAGTGTTTTGCCTAAATTTGATGAATGTCATCATTTTAGAAGTGGTGTGGTTTTCACACCCAAGGTCAGAATGAAGCATGTGGATAGGCGTTGGAAAGATTATCCAATAGGAAATAAGGGAAAGTCACCAGAATCTAAGTATGGAGAAGCAAAGTGCTAATGATGGCCTGAAAGAGAAAGGTGCTGATGTCAAATGGACAAATCTAGGAAATTGCATGCCTAGAGGTAGCAAGACCATGAAGTCAAACCAGCTATTGTGTGGAATAGTACTTCCATGCAAGGATGAGGGACTTAAAAATGGAAGTTTCCCTTAAACCCTATCTTGCTGATTATAAATACCTTTTATAAGTTTTATACTTGAAATGTATGAGGATATGCTTTGCATGCATAGGAAATTGAGGATTATACATTTATAATAAACCACTAATGATAGTTATTGCATTGGTGTTGGAATTAGTAGAAAAAACAATGACAACATGGACATGGCTGAATGTGTTGCTGATGCTGACAAAAGTGACCAGCAACCCTCTGGAGAAAGGGATAAGGAAACAAGTCCATAATCAAAAGTTGGTGAGCAAATTCTGCAATCTCCTACAAAGGACCAACCAAACTGGTAATGACAAGGGTGTAAGTAGGACCCATGAAGGTAAGAGTTTGAGTATGACAAATTCCATGGAGTAGTAAAGGTAAGAGACCTCATACCATGTGGATATTTGAATGTTATACTACATTCATATAGAAATGTGTCATGCTTGTATATGTTGATTGAGCTTAGTAGCCCAAGGAAAGTAAGTACTGATGATCTTGATTATAGTAATGCATCATATATGAAGTAGTTATGGTTAGGCCATGCATGGTATGTTGAATGCATAGTATTCCTAAATCAATGCAAGGTAGCATTGAATGGATATGCATTAAAATATTTTATGAATCTTGTAGCTATGCATTGAATGGATGCATATGAAGGGTGTGAGTGACTGATTGCATAAGTATAGGTGCAAATGTTGTGATGCATTGCATGAATGCATTGAGATAAGTGCATGTGATATTATGAATAACTAATGGTTGAAATGATGTATTGATGACAATTCAGGAACCATTTCAAAGGCTGTTATGAATGCAGGTAGTAAGTGCATGAAGAGGGTAGTCATGATCAATTGGCTGTCAGAAATGCTCTATGAAAGAGCAAGGTGGTATGAATGATACGCTTGTGAAGTAAGGAGTATCTAAACATTTCATTTAAATTACATGAATGATGTGACTGTACCCTGTAATTTAAAGTATGATAATGATTGCATGAAGTAAATGAGTTTTGGTAATATTGATGTGATTAATAACTAGAAATGTTTGAATTTTATAAATTCTGAAAATGTTTCAATGATTGTTGTAGCAATGGAAAAAGTCATAGGCATCAAGAATTACCAAATGTTTGGCTGATTGAAGTTCAGGTTTCAGGTAGATTGTTTGGGATATGGAAAAATGGGTAAGACCATGACAAAGGCCAAAATCTATGATGTGAAAGAGCCAAACCTCATGAGAAGAGTCTTGTGGATGTGATAATAGTTTGTATGCATAATGAGTTGTAAATTTTAATTTGTAAATTTCAGATTGGAGAATTTACTGACAGCTACTAATCACTATTGGCTTGCATAGAATTGTGTCAGGAGGACGCATTGTAAGTGGGTGTCCATGTTATGCTAGTAAGCATAAAATCATAATGGATATGATGGTGCTGCTTACAAGAGACCCACAATTGAGGATCACCTCATTGCCAAGCAAATCAAATTCTGTAGTAAACAGAGTTGCAATTCCTGTTTAATTTAATTACTAATGTCATTTGCTTAGTTATGGATAATCAGTTTGGATTGTATTATCAGATAATGATTGACTGTTTGAATATTTGATGAATGTGCTAGGGGTACACACTGCAGGAAGATCATGTGTGATGGCCTGCAGGAGCCAAACTTCATGGGAAGGTTTTCCCTTATCTTGAAATGGGTTTCAAGGGAAACTCCATTGGACATTTTGGAAATGTCTCATCTGCACTACATGTTTGGTAAGCAACACGAGTGAGATGGTATAGATTATGTCGGTAAGACATGTGTGTATATGAAATGTAAAAAGGAATTGGGGTGGCAAATCGAGGGACTATCAACTTAGAGAAGGGAGCCCCCATTCCTCCTCAACGAAGGAATACTGTCTCGGCAAATGGATAAGTCTTCTGTGGACCTAGCTAAGAATATGCATGTCAAATTGTTAAATTCATATGCAAAACATGTTTTGATTTTATTTCCATTAGGATTGATTGCTTGAGTATGAATAGGACCTACATGATACACACCGGACAAGGGTGCACACTTTTCTGATGTCGGATCATGGAAGTATTTTTCAATATTGATTACACCCTAGGGAGTGGATGCACTCCTGGTGTCTCAATACTTGATAGTGAATGGTGTGAAATATGGTTACAATTTTAGAGCAATAACGCTAACGAATATGCTTATATTGCTTGTGTTGACAAGATAAGCAAATCTAGTTTACAGTGTGGTCTCTCAGGTGATATTGAAAATGGTCATTTATTGTTGAGATAAGGGCATGTGTTGTTAATGATGGTCTAATAAACCCAACAAGGGTTGGATTGACTATGCCTGATATATATTTATTTATTGCTGATATAAGTACAGGCGATTTGTTGATGGCTTGATAAACCCAATGAGGGCTGGCTTGACTATGCCTGATATATATATATATATATTGCTGATATAAGTACAGGTGATTTGTTGACGGTCTGATAAACCGAACGAGGGTTGGCTTGACTGTGCTTGATATATATATAAAAGGATGTTGAGAAGCATCCTGCGTGCTGACCTAACATCCAAGTCCATAGGCGATCCCAAGGCTTACAAAGCAAAGTAGGATCCTGTGGACTAATGAGGAAACATGCAACACAGATAAGTATTGGATTATTTTGCAATATTTTTCTTATGAATATACATGTGTATATGATTTAGTTATGATGTTTTAAGCTATTGTTCTAGAGATAAAACCGATGAGAATAAACTAAACATGTGAATCTATTCAATGTTTGAATATAGGTATCGCTGGGAGCGAGGACTATGAGAGCATCCTAGGGGTGCATGTGGACATGTGATTGTCCTAAAGAGCTCAGAATGAGTGGTAATGAAAAAGGTGCTAGTAAGACTGTGAAGGTCCTAGCAGCCGAGACAAACCATGTGGGGAGGCTCCATGGTTGAGAGGTCTGAAATAGACCAGAGACACTAAGTGTCATGACCAAGAGGGATTGGTCCAACATTCACGGTGGAGTGAAAGAGGCTGAGAGCATGAAAATCCATAGCGATGGTGTGGGTTCCAGGATGGAACAAAACAAAGAGGGAAAAACTCTTCCTGCTCTCTCTTTCCTTTATTATTATTATTATTATTATATATATATATTTGTGCATTGTGAAAACAAAAGATTGTTGAATGCATGTATGACTGAAAATAGAATGTGTGTATTTGCTTAAAGTAAATTGTAAATGCTAGAATGGTTAATTCCCTGCCCAAGAATGGACATGAATGAGCTCATGTGCCTATTGGGAAGGCATGAAAAATATGAAAGTCTCCTTGATGAGGATTGGACTATCATGCCAATTGAGCAATTAAATGACTGATACTAATGCCTATATTATGCTTGGTCTAATAGAATTTCAATGATGCATTTCACAGGTGAGAAAGGTGAAATCCAGTGGTGCACATTGATCATGGCAGCAGACCAAAAGTTGTTGGACTTAGCTAGAAGTATACTTCAAATGATTCCCAGGACCCAAGATAATCTTGGAGAGATGCTCAAGATACAAAAAAGGCGGAATGAAATGAACCGCTAGATTTTGCAAGACTATTGGTTTGAAAAGGGAGGTGAAAAGCCTTCTAAGAGAAATAAACAAAGGAAAGGAAGGTGGATCAATGAGGGGACATTCGTCCAAGTGATCCGATAAGAAATGGTCCAGGAATGAAGACTCAAAGGAAATTGAGTAGGTAAAGATGAAGTAGCCAGTGAAATGCTAGGAATGTGGAGGACATCATTTATGCCAGTACTGTCCAGCGAGGGAACATAAAGAGGGTAGCAGCCACAAAGTTCCTAGACCTCGGGATAAGCCAAGAGCTGCAAACCAGCAAGAGAAGTTCTGGGAAGCTGAGGGGCTTGGTCCTGAACATTTAAAGTAGATAATTGAACATGGGATAGGTCTACAAAATTTTGAAATTTTGATGTGCAAATTGTATATGTATTGGAACACCGAGGACGGTGTTATTCCAAGGGGGATGGGATTGTAATACCCCATTTTTGACCCCGTTTACATTAAATGGTATATGATGTATATTTTTTAATTAATCATGGTGAGGAGCTAAAGGCAAAATCCCCACCATCGATTCGGCTATGTTATGATTCGGCAATAGGGATCATTGCCGATGGTATATCATGCTATTCGACACATTATAGCTTTGGCATCATGTAAATACACACAACAATTTAATTAAACCTACAACCAGCTATGACGATGCAATGTTAAATTAAAAGGGCATGACTCCAAAAGTTAAGGAGGGTTGTCTAACCTGTGGGGGTCATTGGGAGTTAGCCATGTGTCACCACCCTGTTGTTCTGTTGTTAGTTGGGGGCATCTACTTGCTGGTAGGGAAAAACCACAACCACACTTAGGCCTACACCCACTCTCCACGATGTGCCTTCTGGGTAGCGGATGGTCTTCCCACTAGGTTGATTGTGAGTCTATTTATCTCCTCTCACGTGGGCTGAGATAAAAGGTTCCATGTCCCTTTGTTTAGGGTTCGCCAATCCTTTCACACACTGCCTTGCTAATCAGAGAAACGTTCTTCCTCTCGTTCAAACAGGAAGTCTATGTTTCAACCCCTCCATTGTCAGACTGTAAAACTCTGTCGTGATTATTCACTATGGGGTTTCTTTCCATGGTTTTCTGAGTGATATGTCTTCCTCCTGTTCATGCAGGGAGTTTGTATCTTCTACCATTACTAGACTATGCAATGCTCTATTTACTCCATCGTGGAACTGTGGTCATGATCTATTCATTCACATTTTTTCTTTAGCTGTGTCCTTTAACCCTCACGGACAAATTGAGAATTGGTTCCCTCCCCATTTGTAGACTGTGTATCATTTGGGTTGTTTCTTTATGGGATTGGACTGCTGATCTATCCCTGGTTGGGTTGCTATGTCTGAAAACATCCTTTTGGGGTTTTGTTGTGTGTCTATGTTTTCCCCTGTCCATGCTGGGAGTTTGGTTTCTTGTCCATTGCGGACTGTAGATTGTTGCCATCGTTTCATTGTGAAGTTGGGGCTGCTGTCGATTTACCCTGGGTTTGGGTTGCTTCTTGGTTGCTGAGGATGCAGACGTCTTTTGGGGGATTGTTGTTGAGTTTTTTTGGCCATGCTAGGGCTAGGAACAACTCTGGAGCATGGTTTGACCTGAACCATGTTTCACCTTTTGTTTGGGGTTGTCACCTTGTTGTCTTTGCCTTCTTCACAGAGTTGTGAACTGTTTGTTTTACTACGGCATGTAGTGGTTGGTATTTGGACTATTGAGAGTAGGATTAGAGGATAGGTTTTCTTGAGAAAACTGGTGTTGAGGCCACCAGCTTAGCATTTATCCTTTGCTATCTCATTGACGGCCTGATAAACCCTACTGTGTGGGCTTGGCTAATTGGTGTACCTTGGCTATGTGTAAGCCTGTTGGACCCTTGTTCCTTGAGGAATCATGCCCAACTCGGGGGTGGTAGTGTTGCTGAGATATTGATGAGCACATTGTCCTATGGTTGGGTGGAATGTTGCAGTGACGTAGCTGGTTGTGGGACGAGTTCTTATCAAATGAGTATTCATGTCCATTTTACCTCTACAATTATAATTACTGATTAATGAATATGATGAACATGTGGCATGATTTAATGAATGTTTGTTTACTTCCACTATGTATATGAAGGGTTATGCATCTTAGTATGTATTATGTTTAAGCTTTTTATTTCAGCATTATGTCTGTTCATGTTCATGTGGATATTTTCCCATATGTTTGGTGTTAGTAGCATCCTCTTCAATGGTCAAAGGGTCGGGGACGTTAAAATTATTTTGACACAATTCATCAACACAAGTCTTCTTCTTTGGATCATCATCAAATTCAGATCATCATTGGATCATCATCAAAGCTAGATCATTATTGGATCATCATCAAAGATGGATAATCACTTGATGATCATCAAAGCTGGATCATCATCAAAGTTGTATCATCACTGGATCATCATCATCACTACTTCCACTATCTTGATCAAATGGTGCTATCTCTTAATTCTACTCGTCACAGGAAGTTCTACAGAGCCAACCCTTTTTCATTTTGGTTGTAGGCCTGGCCTCCATGTAGGTATTCCTCTATAGAGCCAGTCCTTTTTCATACTAGATGTAGGCCTCTACAGAGGCAGTCCTTTTTCATATTGGATGTGGGTCTCTATAGAGCCAATCCTTTTTCATACTGGATGTAGGCCACTACAGAGCCAACCCTTTTTCATGCTGGATGTACTTCCATAGAGCCAATCCTTTTTTCATACTGGATGTGGGTCTCTACAGAGCCCGTCCTTTTTCATACTAGATGTAGGCCACTACAGAGCCAACCCTTTTTCATGCTGGATGTACTTCCACAGAGCCAATCCTTTTTCATACTGGATGTGGGTCTCTATAGAGCCATTCCTTTTTCATACTAGATGTAAGCCACTGCAGATCCATCCCTTTTTCATGCTGGATGTCCTTCTATAGAGCCAGTCCTTTTTCATACTAGATGTGGGTCTCTATAGAGCCAACCCTTTTTCATGCTGGATGTAGGCCACTGCACTTATATCTGACCATGGGAGGCCTCACCTAACACAATGTAAAAAATGGCACAACAATTACATATGAGCATGGGAGGAACCAATCCTACCACCATGTCAGAATGGAACAACACTTACATCTGACCATGGGAGGAACCAATCCTACCACCATGTTAGAAGGGCACAGCACTTACATTTGACCATGGGAGGTCCCACCCACCACCATGTCAGAAATTCTAACAGACTCATCACTTCCCCTTCCAACGAACCTCGATCTGTAGAACACCAAGCTTCTCCCTGAAGTACTCAAACTTCACTCTGGCCATTTCTAGCATATAATCACATTAAGGCTGATTACGTCCAAGGATAACCTATGAGATTTGACAAGATCAATTACATCTGAGGACAACCTACATGACTGTTTATGTTTGAGCAACCTACAAGATTTTCCAGGATTTAATGCTTAGACAACCTGTCTCATCGGCTATGCTAGAAATCCCTCTTTCGAGAGATCTTGATCTGGATCACATACTGGAGCTTCACTGCTCCTCTCTCGGCTGTACTTAGTTCCATGCAGGACTCCATATTTCTAAACCAAGAGATCAAACCTGATCTGATACTGAAGAAATACCCCAAATTACTCTTCCTATCAATGGCACAGCCTACCCAATTTGAATTCACATAACATTCTAGTTTAATCTTCTGATTCACCTCATACTTGATCCCATAATCAATTGTACCCTTAGAGGTACCTCAGAATATGCTTTGTAGCAATCAGGTGAACATGTCTCAATGTGTTCACAACAAGGAAAATATCTAGTCTTGTATTCATCAGGTACATTAAGGAACACATCATCTGATGATGCATCATGGCATCAACCATATCTGATGAAGAATCACTCAGTATCTTTAGGTTCTATGCCATAGGTGTGGTCATGGCCTTGCATTCCATCATCTTGAACCTCTTCAAGATCTCCACTGCATACTTTCCTTGTCCTGGGGAGATTTCATCCACATTCTGCCACACCTCCAAGCCTAGAAAGTAGTGCATCATATCCAAGTCCTCCATCTCGAACTCGGCTGCAAGTATCCTTCTTGCATATTTAATGAGTTCCTATTTTCCTATCAAGAACAAGTCATCAACATATAATAGGAGAAACACTAGTATTCCACCTTAAACCTTGAAGTAAAGGTTGGAATCTACTTTACTCTTAGTAAATCCTAGAGCCATCAGTATGCTGTCCATCCTGTCGAACCATGTAGAACCTCAAGATCTTCTGTAGTCACTCCCTCTGAAGTGAAGCATCATTATCCCTCTTCCCTTCGTACTCTATGTATTGAAACATTCTATACTAAAGTGACAAGTAGCTTCCTCCACTACTAATATTTTTTGTATCCATCTAGGGTCACTGTATACCAAGATCCTCTATCTTGAAAATGTTCTTCTCACACCCATCTGTGAGCTTGTCATCCTCTATAGGATTTCATCTTCAACCTTGTAGCAAAGGTTAATATCTCCATCACTCTAGGTGATCTTCAAGCTGCTCATGTATGTGTTATCCCATGGGTGCCTTCTGAGCTTGTACAAAGCCTTCTTTCATTTGCACACATGATTCTGGCTGTCATGTGTCTTATCTTCTAGTGGCTGCAAATGTCTCTTCATAGTCTATGCCTTATTTTTGTGAGAAGCCTCATGCTACGAATCTTTCCTTGTATCCTACTGCATGCTGGATCTTGTCGATCCATATGGAAGATACTACGGAATTCCCTTCAGGTCTCGATACCGCATCCTAAACATCATTCTTATTGAACTGGTAATCTCCTTCCAGTTATTCTTGGCTACTTCTTCATAACTAGAAGGTTATGCATCAATGATGTCACTCAACAGTGTCACATAACTACACTGTGTCTGAGACCTCTTCTTTTTTTGAAAGTATTGTCATATTATTCTTCATCTTGTATTATTTCTCGAACTGTCGTCACTTGTTCTTCGGAACAAGTCTCGTCCTTCTTTTCTTGTAGGCGATTGTACACGATATTTCCTACAAGTCAAATGCATCAGTTGTATGGTTAGAAACATTTCATAAGGCAGATTCATAATGGAAAATTCTTATGCATAGATATATGATCATGCAACTATTTTAGCCAAT
The DNA here is from genome assembly GCA_001517045.1 of Pseudotsuga menziesii. Lineage (NCBI taxonomy): Eukaryota > Viridiplantae > Streptophyta > Pinopsida > Pinales > Pinaceae > Pseudotsuga > Pseudotsuga menziesii. The sequence goes on from LPNX011109328.1 coordinate 50,839, forward strand.
ACAACATTCATCCATATCTCACAAAAACTTTCTAGATGCCTTCCATCTCTACCAAGACATCATTGATATTGTGCACTAATCCAATATCTCAGCAAAGAGGTTTCATTCTAGATAAGTAGCAATGGAGGGTTGTATAGCACCATGAGATACTTACCCATCACATGCATAACTGTAGTATACTATCATTAATGCAAACATTCTATCATGCATAATACATCAACTGAATATAAACAAATGCATAAAAAAACAATATCATGAAATAACAATTGAATACTTATCTTTTACTCGTTTCATGGGTAGACTCCTTCTTGGGAATTTTCCTTCATCATCTTCTTCATTCATGACATCATCATTTCTTATCCAAATGCTAAGATGGATAAGAGGTTCTTCAAGAATTGAGTTCTTCATATTCCTCATTGCTTGAGGGATCTTCTTTGAATTGTGAGATCTTGATCTTTAGTTGTTCCCATATCCTCTTTCTCTTATTATGAGACAAGATTCATCTTATGTGTGCTCTTCCTAGAGTCTGCTGAAGGTAATCACTTCCTTCTGGCACACATTCCTTGAATGAATGAATCCCTTGATCTTGGGAGGCCATTCAAGGTGTTTATCACAATTTCTATATTCTCTACTTCTTCATCCACTTCTTCAAGTTGTTCTTTGATTTGAGAGACCCTTGTAAAGTATGACTGTATGGTCTCTTCATTCTGTATCTTCACATTCTTCAACTGGTTTCTCAAAGTCATCTTTTGATTTATGTTCTTCCCTTCAAATAACTTGTTCAAGGAATCAAACATCTCTTTAGGTGTCTTTAGGGAAGACACTTTTGGTATAAGGTGATACCCTTGGCCTTGACCAAGTTCTTCTTTTGTAAGGCTTTGGCCTCATCTCCCTCTAGAACTGGAACCTCTCCACTTATGTAGGTTTCCAATTCATTTCCTTCAAGAACCAGTGATATCCTATACTTCCATGCTCAGAAGTTTTCATCTTCACCAGGATTTTCATCAAGCTGGTGTGATTAGTCATATTGAAATGAGAACCTCAACTATAAATAGCAAAATATTAGATCTTACCAATTTGAGGTGCTTGTCCTGGTTCCAGAGCTGGCTGATCTAGGTTTTGTCAGAGAAAACCTAATTTTCAGAACTTGGAATTTCAAACTTCTGATTGGATAGAAATATAGACATCTTCAAGGCGAGATGTCCAATGTACTCCTTTTCTGAAAACAGTGGAGGGAAACTCCTGGAATAGGAAGCCCTAGTTTTCCAATTTCTTCTGTAGAAATGCCTTATACTGTTTCTATGGTATCTCTGAACGTAATCCTCATCTGTGTCTGAAATTTCATACTAAGGTATCCTTGTCTATCCTATTTCCAACACCATAGGTTTTATCAAAATTTAATTCACCAATTGGTACTTATGATATTTTTCCCATGGTGACTTAATTCAGGACTGCTCATCATAGCTAACTTATACGGAATTTCTCATGTCACTTTTTCACTTTTGGGGTCTTAAATTTTTACCACAAAAATTAAATTCCATGCCCTATCTAGAACATCTTGCAAAATTTCATTTCGACCTTCTTATCCCAAGATATAGAAATTCTCCCTAGGTGTCCTGTTTAGGGATGAATCCTGGAAGAGAATGGAACTCTGAATTGAAGGAATCATATCTCCCAAAATATAGAGAATCTAAAAATGAAATCTTTACACAGGGTACATCAGGATTTTATCTTCGTCCTATGAAAATTTCGGCCCCTAATACTTCTTCAATCTCGAGATATAGCGAATGTACCAAAACTACAGTTTTAGTGCTTTAGGGTTTTTCAGGCCCGGGGTCAAACTAGGGTTTGAATTTCCCAGAGTTTTACTCAACCAAAAAAAATTGACCTTGGTTTCTAAATTTCGATTTTGAGGAAAAGATAAATCCTATGCTGGGCTCACTCAAAAATTCCACTTCTATGACAAGCCCTAATTTCATGCAGCAAAAACTAAAAATGCTCGAAATCAAATTCTGCTTCGACAGAAAGATGTGCCCTTCAATGGAGAGTTATCATAGCCTCTTTTTGCTGATGGATTATGGAGAGAGACCAAAAAAGTAAGAATCCATAGATTCTGCATCTGCATAGTGTCTTCTTCTCAGGTTAGCTCTGACACCATGTTAGATTTTTATCAATTAGAGAATATGATCTTAGGATCTTATCTGAGAGAATAACATACATAGCAATCAATCACAACAGACAATAGACACAAATATTTATCCTCAGGGAAACCATAAAGGAAAAATCCCACAATTTCCTCAAAGATAGAATGAGCACCAATGGCAGCAGTAAAACCCAAAGACGGAAAGATGATCTCCAATAGTTGTTCTCTCTCTCACTTGTGTGAGTTCCTCTTCTCCCACCTATGCACTATAGCTGGGTGAGTGTATGTTTGAAATAGAGAGGCTTACTCTCCATTTATATTCTTTCGTTCACTTAATATTTGAGTCAGTTATGTAGGCTCGAGTAATCCTAACTTAGTTATGTAGGCTTGAGTAACCACAGCTAGGGTACTAATGACCCGACTTACAACGAAGGGGAATTCATCATGAGTTTTAGTAATTCTCCCAATAGGAACATCGGGGTACAAGGAAATACAAGTGATTCTCCTGACATGGTTTAATATAAATTTGGGGATAGGTATCATAAAAAAAACTATTTTTTTAATTCGTATTTTTGACATATCACCCTGTGTTTTTACTCACATTTCAATCGAGAGAGCTAGTTGGATGTGAAATTAAAATCTGCATCCAACGAGTATCCGCTCAGCATACTTTTGACGGACCCCGCTACCCCCAAAAAAAGAAATACCTGAAAAAACGTGATGATGACATCATCATCACGTTTTTTCAGGTATTTCTTGTTTTTGTGATCATCACGTTTTTTCATGTATTTATTGTTTTTGGGGTAGCAGGGTCTGTCAAAAGTATGCTGAGTGGGTACTCGTTGGATGTGCAATTTAATTCCGTATCCAACAAGCTCTTTCGATCGAAATGTGAGTAAAAACACAGGGAGATATGTTGAAAATACAAACAAAAAAGTAGTTTTTTCTTTTCTTCCTCCAAAATTAATAAATGTTATTTTATTATTTTAACTAGTATTTTATTATTTTCCTTAGGAGGCCCATTTTGAGTTGAAATTTCCTCTAATCAATGGAATGGGAAAGAGGTCTGGACAAAGTTGGTTTTTTTTCACTGATGCACATGCCAATATTTGTCTGCACCATAGAGGTGAATGCATTTGTTAAACAATTTTTGGTGTCATTCCATGGTGACTTTCTATGAATCAATCAAAATATTTATGTGGATTTCGAGCTTATAACAAATATTACAGGGATTCCAATTTGAGGCATCAACCCAGTGCCATTTTTCATTGGAAAAGCACAAGACACTTTATTCATGAACAAGCTAAAAGAAAATTATGACCTGACCATATACACTAGAGGCTTTTCCATTTCCTCTATTAATGACTACACTATTCAGTTTATAGCTAAAGTTCTATTTAGCAATTTGTTGTGAAATATGCAACTGAACCAGTGCACCGTAGGGATTATTTTTGCGGCAGAGTTATGTGGAGTAGCTGTTCAACTCAATTGGTCACACTATATGCTAAATGAACTATCAGAAGACGTGGAGGAGGCACATGAGAAAGGTAGTGCATTTCATTATTCATGGATACTTATTTTGAATTTTTTTTTCACATGGGCAGAACCACCAAAATACCAAGGGGTAGATGTGCTCATCCTATTTCTAGGAGCTCGATACTATAATACTAGGATCGACAAAGAATTCTTGCAAATGCAAAAAGACAATAATATAGATTTATTTTTATAAGGAGAGGCCCTGTGACATTATGTAAGAAAGCATACCAAAATTACCGAGGTGACCATTAAGTAGTTTAGAAACATTGTCATACATTCGATCAGGTTCCAACATATATTTTTGTAGCCTTGACAAGACCCACATGGACAATAAATTGTGACATAGTATCAGTTGTCGGCTGCAAAAATTGATGCTATTATTCAAGATTGGCCATAAGAATGGAGAGTTCCTATCATAGATGATCAAATATTTGCAGAAGAAGGGTCGCGATGGGATGATCCATTTACAAATAAGGATGGAGGATAGGGAGAATACCCACCACTAGAAGAAAACCCATAGAATATGAATAGTAATTCAAGCAGGACCAAATAAGACTCAGTAGTAGGGGAAAAGAGGAAGTAAACACAGAAGTCTGTGAATGCTCATAAGAAGAGGAAAGGAAAAAAAACAAATGGAACCATTGGCCTTACCAACTATGATAATGTTAGGATTATTAATCGCCCCTTGTCCAATTTGTTCATATGTCTAAATCAGGAGTCATGTCTAAATTGGGAGTCCATCCAGTTTATTTTTAGTCACTAGCAGCATTGGGTCAACTTGGCCTAATTGGGGCACATGTTATAGTTAATAAAGTGTGGGGAACACTGATTGAGGCCTACTTCCACTGATTTCACTTGCATGTATTAGTTTAGGAGCCTCCTATATCAATCCCTACAATTTAGGAGCCACTAGGAGTGCCGATACCAACCTTCATAAGTTGAGTTCATTTAGTGACTAGTCAAGCTGAGTTAGAAGTCAGTTACATTCAGTTAGCGCTAGGTTTTCTTGGTTGCATGCAGGAGAGGTGAATTTCTCACCTACCACAGTTAGTTAGCCTCAGTTAACACTGAATTAGACACTTTAGTTGTGTTTTAGAACTCTGATGAACTTCAATAATGGTTTATACAAGTTTAGTTAACTATTGAGTCCTCCAATAATTATTTAAACAAGGTCTTAGTTACCTACAATCAAGTAGAGTCTAATCAATTCGAATTGCATGTGGCTATTTATCCATTGTATTACATTGTAATTATTCATCTAATTACTCGTTGATTAATGAAAAGCATTCATAGTTGCAATCCATTTTTGCACTAATTCATTCTTCAATAACCGAGTAAATTGCGTGATCTATTTTGTGAATTGTGTGCTTGTCCATAGATTTATGTGCTCAATTTAATAGATCATACACTTATGACATAAGAAAAAGTATAAGTATCCAATCAAATCCTCAAGAAGATAGATTGAGCAGTATCACAGATTTACTACAGACACTCTATAAGGAAGTAAAAGAAGTAAGAGTGGTGGTCGACTACAAACCACAATTTCCTAACTCACAGTACTTATCTAGATTGTTTGAGGAGTGACCTAGTGATGTGTCTATGCCCATTCACCAATAAAGACTCAATTGTTTGGTGAAGCAATAGACTTAGGGACAATAGAGCTAAATGCCATGGTAAAAAAATTAGGCCATGTCACCATAAATTTACCTCACTGTTGATGTAAGAAGTGTATGCCATTCAAAACGTTGCAGTGGAAAAAATGAAGGCCAGAGAGGGCACAATGATCAATCGGGTTAGATAATCAAACAAGACTATTCATAATATGAAGAAAACATTAAAACAAACAAAGTAGAAATATAATACCTAGGAGGAGAACATGGACCATCTCAATGCAGTTGTAACACTTGCTTGCAACAATTTTATTGATTAAGGAATTACGCATGAGATGTTTGCATAATCCAAAGTGTTTAGACTTGGAGAAATCATAGAGAACCTCTGCAACAAGGTCATGTAGTTGGAATTACAAGTGACACCCAGTACATGTCCACAGGTATGGGAAGGTAGAATAATAGTAGCAACTGAATATGTGAAGAGAATAGAAGAGGTGGAGGCACTTTGTACCAAAGAAATAGAGAAAGTTTCACATATATGGGAATATTTGATCGATGATGAAGATTTAGATAAATTCACAGAGCAGTTGCATACTTCCAGGAAAGAGGTGAACCAGCTGAAGAATGAAATGAAGAAGCTACCATTAGTATAGAAAATGACTAAGCCTACTGACATGAAGAGGATATAGCATTAGGTTGCAACACTGCAAGCATAACATCAAAAGAGGACTAACAGGGTCACAAAGTTACAAGCATATGTAGAGAAATTTACAGGTATCATTCAACATGTACATGAAAAAGTGTGACTAGTAATACAGTCAGCAAGACTTATAACTTTGGAACACATCAATCCCAAACTTGTTGAAAATTTGAAGAAGACAGAAGCAGAAGTACGAGAGGAGACTAAGAAGATAGTGAAAATATTTTAGGATTTTCAAAGTAAGGTCATAACAACAAAGGTTTCATAATAATGTGGCTCAGGACGAGCCACGGGTGAGTGTTGGGGGATTATTATCCCTAGGAAAATTTAAGTAGAATTCTGCCAGAATTATGTTTAGAAAGATAAATATTCCAATTGCAAGAAGAGCAATGACGAAATAAGAGTCTACGATGGAAGAGAAGTCGTGATAGAATAATTCACGATGAAAATATCGGTAATGAGAGAATCTGTTATAGAAGGAACCATGAAAGAAGAAGAGTAGAGTAGTTGAAAAGGACAGTTCGGTTAATCGTGGGTAAGTATATAGTTAGAATAAAGCACACTTTTGGTAATAAATCATAATTGTATTTTTGGGATGATAGTGCCTATTGTCAGTTGTAATTAAATCTATGAAAATAGAAATGGAATCCTGTCAGCTAATAGAAAATAGGTGATTGATTAAGACAAGTAAAATCTTATAAAAGGGTGAACCCAAGATGTGTATGAATTTAGTTAGTTGGTTAGTTGGTTGTTGGTTGGTTTCTTGTTGTTTATCTCAAGGGTTAAGTAGTTGTGTAGGTTGATAAGGGAAGAAGAGAGTTATTTAGCTATAGAATTGATCCATGATGTATGTGGATTGATAGTGGAGTGAAGGAGAGAATAAATATATAGCCACAAAAACAGAGAGAATGAGAGGAGAGAAGTTTGTATAAGTTGTAAAGATTATCTATATAGGATTCTGCAAGATGAGTGGGAAGACGAAAGGTACTAACATATCTCTCATGCTATATGAAGAGCTCCTTTGTAGTTTTTCTTGAATGGGTTTCCATGTTAATTGTTGTCTCTGTGTGTCTTTGATTAATACATTTATGTTGAATGCATTCATGTTGTGAAATAGTATATCTGGATATGTCACACCGCATCTGTTTATGAATAATCCCATATATATGTGTTGCACCGCTTATAGAATGAATCTGTGATAATGTTTTTATGTTGAATACTGCAATATTGGTCAACTGGTAAATAGATTATTATATTGAATGAATAGATAAGGAATAAGAAGTATAATTCCTAGTTTTAGTCGAGCAATGTGATAAAGTACTGTATGAATAGAGATCCCCACATAATTATAGAAACCCGGTTCTAGAAAATCCTAATGAGATATCTCGGGTGAAACTATATCTATGTCATAGGTGTTGCTGAAGGGGTCCTCCTCTACGAGGACAATATCTTTGGTTTTGTTTGATGACTAAGGATCTAAACCTGGGTGGATGGGAAGAAGGGAAACACTCAAAACATAAATCAAATCAAGCTTAGTGATTGTAAGATATCAAGTTACCCAGTGGTTTCCTATAGACTAACTTATTAATTCCCTCAAAGTTAGCCTTGGATAAAAGTTTGAACACTTTCTCCATAGCTATAGGGATGATCTTGTAATATGTTTTTATAAACTTGTCAAGCAAATTCTTGGCATATTTTGTTTGTGAGACAAAAATCATTCTACTTGTTTTCCAAACTTCTACACCTATACAATAATGTAAGATACCTAGATCATTCATGTCAAAATATTAACTCATTTTTTTTTTATCTGTTCATTCATGATTTCCTCACTACTTTTAATAATGGTGTCATATACATAGATGACTAGTAGGATGAAGGAATCCATTTGAACCCCTCTTCAACCAAGTACCTATGAATATTGATGTGCCATGCTCTAGGTGCCTACTTTGATCCATATATAACCTTCTTTAATATGTAAACAAATTGTTGCTTCCTTGGAAGCTCAAATCCCTATGGGTGCTATATATAGACATTTTCCTCCAAATATTCATTGAGGAAGGTTCTCTTCACATCCATCTGGTGGAACTTCCATCCGCGTTGCTCTACCATGGATAGAACAAGTCATATGGTACTCATATTTGTTGTAGTAGAAAAGGTCTTTTCATAATCAATTCCCTCTCACTAATAAAAACCCTTAGCTACCAACCATGCCTTGTAATTTTCAAGTGTGCCATCTTCCTTGTACTTGACTTTATACACTCATTTGCAGAAAATGGTTTATTCCCTAGTGGAAGTATGATTTTTCATCAAAATCTCATGCCAAAAAATCATGGCCTTATCCCATTTAGGTCTCCCTTTAGCTTCATCAAAAACCTGTCGATCAAACACTTCCTAAACATTGACCATAATAGAAAAGCTAACTATGGTGTGCTTTCATTTTCTCTTTCCTCTAGATGATTATCCTTTGATCATTTATGTTGCTTGAATATATCCAATGGTGATGTGCCACCACTTGGGTGTATTCTTAGGAATCTCCTCATCCAAATCAATTCCCTCACTAGAAATTGGGTTGATTGTCCATGTTTCACATGAATGATTATTCATGTTATGTGGATAAAAATTCACCAAATTAGGTTCGGAAAACTCTTCAAAATTTTCAAAATATCACCCCCTTTCATGTGGATCAATATAAAGATGGATACTTGAATCTTTCCCATGATAGGTCAATTCATCATAATTTTTAACTCTCATGTTCAAGAGGAATGGAATGATCAAAATTCCCCATCAACTACGACATATCTACTAATTCTCAGATGATTGCTTTCCACATTGTACAACTTGTAGGATTTATGAATGTTGTTTTTCCCTAAAAGCATCAATTTCCTTCTCTTAGGTTCTATCTTGGTTATATTCTTATATGAACCCAAACATATGCAGTAGAAAAAAAAAATTAAGATCAATTTATATAGGATTCCTTACCTTAGGGGTCTTTTAGTTCACCGCCATTGTTGAATATCTATTCAACAAATACACTATTGTTAACACTCCCTCAACCCAAAATATATTAGGAACAAACTTGTTCTACATCATACATATAGCCATCTCTATGACTATGTGGTTTTATTTCTTAACCACTATTGTGGAGTGTAAGGTGTGTAGAGGGGGGCACTACCTCTTAAATGTCATCATAATTATATAATTATATAGTTTAAAGATATATCAACAAATGAGTAGTTGGAGTGGGTACAACTGCTCCAACCTCTCTCATAATGTATAAGTAAGCATCAAATATGAATAGAAAGGTGGATTGGATGTCCCTTCCCAATACTTGTGTTTGATGGCTGTGTATGAGCGTGTAAAGTATGCTTGAATGTGAGGTGAAATCCTAGCTATCAACATCTGACGTCATTGCCTTTCTTCGTTTGGTCTGGGTGACAGCAGGAGCGGATGGAGACTGGTTCGAACTTGGAAGAAAATGTGAGGATGAGTGTGAACTAATCCCTACAAAAAATTAAGAAAATATCAAAAATGTAAAGGTTGCTTGATTGTTGAAGCATTTTTGAAGATTTTTGGCGATAAGTCTACTCGTTCGACTTCCCTGCACACAAAGAAATCTATATTAACTGACTATACTTGGGACTAAATGTGATTCTTCTTTCCATTCTTATATCAACTTCCCAAATCACCTAAATCCAAAAAGTTCAGAAACCTATGGATTGAAGAACTGTAAAGATGTTGTTAATATGTTGTTCGTCGACTGTCGTCGTCTAAGCCTCCTTTTCGGCACAAATGGGAAAATGCCTTCAAGTACCATCTTGGAAAAGAACGTGAGATGATCACCTCAAGATACCTACAAGATATCAAATATTTCTCCTGAATGAAAGGTCATGTTGACCTCTGCAACGGATGACCAACTGCTTCAAGTTATCTCGACTACTCCAATCGATGCATCGATCTTCCCCGATTACAGCAAGCATGATCGACTGGTAATTATTATGATATTTTAACTGGTTTATAATTGACCTGGAAGGAATCCATTACGTTGAGTATTGTTGCAGAAGGGATTGAGTATGATGCAAACTATGATATATGAAGTTTACCTGCTCATTGAAGTTTCCATCCAATATAAAGATATTCTTAGTATGATCAAAGAAGCCAATTCTCAGCGACTGCCATGGTCAGTGTTCACCAATGTCAAACTATCTGTGTTGGCGCTATGTGCTCTTTTAGGAGGAGTATATGGATGCACATAGCCTGTCGACTATAGCCAATGAATATATATTGATTGGTGACTACAAAAGAATATACCTTGCTAACTGTCGATGAGGGAGACCACTGAATGTCATGAATGATGAAATCACTGAGGCCGTGAACCTTTTGTAGTTAACAAATTGGGATGTTGAAGAGGAAGTAGATTGTTTCTTCATTTCTAGTTAGGATGGTCTTAGCCGGAGTATCATTACTTCGATAATGGTGGTGTAGGTCATGAAACTTTGCTTCCAAAAAATTTTGCCGAATCTGGACTTGTTCGTAATGAAAAAAAAATGAGGAAGCAGAAAACCGAGGAGGCCAATGTGTCAGTGGATGATCAACTGTCCGAGTTAATCGTGGATGTGGTTGATCAAAGTTGGTCATGGATGTGGTCGATCAGGGATGAGACAAAAGAGATAGATGGCTTCTAAGCTCCACCACCATAATAGATGAATCCCACTAGAAATTGAGATCTTTGCTATACAATGAGGAGCGATATTTCTTTATTAGAAACAATGGAGAAAAGGTTCCAGTGTCAGAGCTCGCAGGGAAGATAGTGGGTCTATATTTTTCAGTCCAGTGGTTTGGAGAATGTAGAGACTTCACTGAAATGCTTGCTGAGATATACAATGAACTTTTGACTAAAGTAGAGCCCTTTGATATTGTGTTTGTCAACGGTGATACAGATGAAGGAACCTCATTTAATTGCTACCTAAAGATTATGCTAGAAGTTGCGAACTCACTGAACAATTTGTACGCAGACCAGTGCAGTGGTCGATCCCTGGATGGTGTATGATGGCCAGGCACGACTATTCCTTAAGGTAAAAGCACTACAGACTTCTTGAATAGTCAACTTCTTATGAGGCCTATAAAACATCGACTAAGTCTGCGTGCTCAACGAGCCCTACCTGTAATAGAATAAATGCATGCAGATTGATCAGTGGGGAATTCACCAGTAATTGGTAAAGTTTATTGAGGTGACTACTGTTACAATCCATAAAATTTTTATATAAATGTTAGGACCAAAGTTGATGTCTAAGAGCTGAATTCTAGTTGATGGCTAAGTTGGTCGATGGAGCCAACTTCTTAATACTTATCGGTTGAGTAACATGTCAGTTGGGTAACATGGAAAGCATGTTGGGTCGGTTGTGTCTTTAATTTGGTCGATGGTTAAAAGTGGTCATTAGTTTTATGTTTGGTCGATGTATTCCATCATGGTCGTTGATCCTTAATTTTGTTGGTATGAATGTTGACGTAAATTTCGATGCAGTCGAGTTCACATTTGTATTGGCCTATCTTTAAAAGTGGTCGACGTTATAATGAAATCAATTCTTATAGTCGGCTTAGTATAGTCAATAGTATTAAAATGGCCAGTTGAAAAATATCGGTTAAAGCAGGTCGGTCGATTGAGTCATGTCGGTTGGATCATGTCAACTAAAACATGTCAATTGAGTCTTTTACAAATATGTCGGTTGGTATATGTAAGGATGGTCGGTACCTTCAATTTTGTTGACCATTAAATAGTCAAAGATGTCAAATTGATTTGATAGGGTTTCAAGTGTTCAAGTTAATTTTGTAAAGGTAATTATGAATTTTGAGGGGGTTAAACATGAGTCTCAATAGAGGCAGGCGATCCCCTCCACTTTATGTAAATCAAGTTGGTATCTTGCCAACCTTTGTAAGTCATGTCAGGGTAAGGCAGTTGAACTATAAAGAGATGATTATGCACATGAATGCACATAAGAAGGCATCACACAATTTGGCAGGTATTTCAAAATATGACAACCACATTCAAGCAGATATCATTCACCTACAAAGCAAAGCACTCCAACGAGACATGATGACAATGTACCCATCATTATCAAAATGCTGAAACTATTCCTGGGTTGTGATATTGGAAAGTCAGAAGACAGATAAATGGCATAGAAATTCAAAGAGCCAAAAGGCCCCGCATGCCTGAACCGATGGAGATGACGGTCAGATGATCTAGGGTGAGGCTTTAAACCAAAAGACCTCGTTGCGGAAGAAGATGGTTTCCCGTCATTGTAAGAGGATGAGACTTCGATGGACTACTGCCAAATTGAAAATGGAGGCTGAAGAGTAACCAATCACAGTAGATCCTTGTACACATGCATTTTCCTATCAAGCTGGAAGTTGTTGCAGTTGAGTTACCTATGCAGACCGGTATGCATGGTTGATGCAGAGTGAGGACTACTTCAGCAGTAGCAGAGACCTAGGATGTTGATGCGTATTTCTTTGTTCTCTTTGGGATGAAGAAACGTTTTGTTTGTGGGGGAGATGTAGAGGGGGCCACTACCTCTTAAATGTCATCATAATTATATAATTATATAGTTTAAATATATATCAACAAATGAGTAGTTGGAGTGGGTACAACCTCTCCAACCTATCTCATAATGTATAAGTAAGCAACAAATATGAATATAAAGGTGGATTGGGTGTCCCTTCCCAATACTTGTGTTTGATGTCTGTGTATGAGCGTGTAAAGTATGCTTGAATGTAAGGTGAAAGCCTAGCTATCAACAAGGTGTAGCGTACTATCTTTGGATCCCATGTTTTAACACGAAAACATTTGAATTTTGTGGAGGTAAATTCTCCACCATTATCAAAACTAACAGTTGTTATAGGAAGACCTCACTCTTATTTTACTAATGCTTTAAAATTTTGAAACTCATTCAACACTTCAAATTTTAAATTTAAAAAGTACACCCATATCTTCCTACTATAGTCATCAACAAAATAAGGAAATACCCAGTGTAATGCACCCTACGTTACATTGGATTTTTTTTTTTAATATTAAAAGTTCATTTGCACAAGAAATGCATGACATCATAATCATTTTAGTGGAAACATAGTATATCCACATAATAGACCAATCATACATGACATTGAGCCAAACCATAATTTAGATCATATTTTGATTTAGTATAATATTAAATATAACAATATACTTATTTACTGTGAAATGTGAAAGAAATGAACTATGAAAAACATTAACTATGACAAAGATGAACTATGACAGAATGAATTGTGATAGAGATTATCTATGACAAAAAATGAACCGTGACAGAACGTACTGCGATAATGATGATCTGTGACACTGATGAACTATGGAATAAATGAACTATGAAAAAAATGAATTGTGATAAAAATGACATTTTACATAACAAACTGTGACAGAGATGAACTATGATAGAAGTGAACTGATAGAAATGAATTGTGACAGAGATGAATTATGACATAAATTTAATTGTGATGCAAGGGAACTGTGACACAAATTTAACTATGATGTAGGATAACTATGACACAAATCTAACTGTGACATAGGGTAACTATGGCAAAATTTAATAGTGACATAAGGGAACTATGGCACAAATTTTGACTGTGACGCAGGATAACTGTGACATAGATTTAACTGTGAGACAAGGGAACTATGACATAGAGGAATTATGACATAGGGAAACTATGACACATACATCATTATGCACAATGAAACTTAGTTGCAACGAACCAAACACAATAGTGAGACACCTCACTACCATCTATGCTCATAATTCCACCAATTCAGTTACTTACACCATTTTCCACTTCACTAGAATGACCAGAGACAAAATGCACATAGTTTCAATCGAAATGATCGGCAATTTGGCTCACATGTTTAGGGATTCATTTTATATTTTATTCTCAAACAATAATTACCTCCCCTATTGTCTCAGACACACCTAGTAATGGTAAATTTTTATGTCGGATTCCAAGTTTCTCCCCCCTTCTTTTAGGATGAGGAGCACTCCCTGTTGCTTGCGTGCATAAGTATTTACATGCATTTTGGAACCACATGGGATCTCCCAACCATTTTTTTTATTTTTATATAAAAAATTAAAACACTAAAAACCCACTTAATGATAATTAAATAATAATTATGCTTTTAAAAATATAAACTAAAGTCATTTAAATGGTTTTGTGACTTAAGATAAACTTTAGGGACTTAAATATTTAGCATGTTTATAGCATGGTATCCCCACCTAAGTCATTTTCCCCCTTACTATCTCTGGGGAATACACAAGTCCTCCATCTCCTCAGTGAACTGCCTCAACACAATCACTAGTGGATTTTTTAATATTACTAATTGAAAAATATAATATGTCCGTCCTTGTAGGCATTCATAAATTGTAGTTACATATTGACATCATCAACTAGGGATTCTAAACTATGGGTGTTACATTCCCCTCCCCATTAAAGTATATACCATCCATGGTGTTTTATTGTCCAAAACGTATAAAAAAAAGTTCTCAAAACTTATTTACATTACATATTTACAACTTTGAGATTAAGTAAGAGTATTCTTCCTGCATCACATCTTCCATATACTGGGTTGCTTCTTTAGGATTGTAGTGGGTCTACTGGACCTTTACCTATCCTATGAATCTATTCCAGAGTGCCTTGACTCTTCTTTCTCATATGAATATTGGTTGCACTTGGATTTCCCATTTGGGTTCTACCTATACCATAGACCAATCAAGTATGTGATTAGAATCATAATCATACTTTTTAAACAATGAAACATGAAAAACATTATGCACTTTGACCATGGGAAGGAGATCCATCTCATAGGATACTAATACAATTCTTCTTAGGACCTCAAGTACGTGATTAGAATCATAATTATACTTTTTCAACAATGAAACATGAAAAAATTATGCACTTTTACCAAAGGAGGCAGATCCATCTCATATGATACTATCCAATTCTTCTTAGGACCTAAAATGGTCAAAACAATATGGCAACCAACTTATTGCAGTTACCCAAACACAATGAAATTTTTATGCCTCTAACTCTTAGGAACACTTTTTCCCTGACCTGGAAATATCTAAGAATTCTATTTTTAGGCTTCATAGCTCTTCTATTGGTCTTGAGCTACCTTCAAGTTCTATTTGGTCCTAGTTACCTGTTGTTCTACATCCTGAAGCATTTATCATGCAACTATTACCCTATCTACTGGTTTGTCCCAATTCAATGGAATGTTACGCTCCCTTCTATATAGTACTTCAAATGGACTCGTCTTCAACAATTCTTGGTAACCATTGTTGTAGGAAAACTCCACTAAACACAATTAATCTTCTCATTTCCTAAGCTTGTCTATTATAAACATTTTGATAATGTCCTCAATGATTTGATTTAATCACATAGTCTATCCGTCCATATATGGATGATAAGTTGTACCAAGGTTAAGCTTGTTTCTAAATTTTATAAACAACCCTTTCCAAAAGTTTGAAGTGACTTTGGATCTCAATCCGAAACAAAAGCTTTTGGAATACCATGCAACATAGTAGTTTCCTTCATATAGGTTTATGCGATCGTGGCTTACCTTAAACATTAACCGAACATGTACAAAGTGGTATGACTTTGTCAATTTCTCAACCACTACCATAATGGAGTCATGTTGCGTTGGTGTTCTTGGTAAATTTGTATTGAAATTAATGGTTACCACATCCCACTTTAATTCTGGTATTAGAAATGAATGAAGGAGACCAACAAGATGCTTATATTCTATTTTTACTCTTTGATATTCTAAGCATTGAGCAATAAAGTTGGACACTTATTTCTTCATGACTAGATAGTAGTACTCTTTATTAACTGCTGCCAAAGTCTTTTGATAACCAGGGAGCCTGACATAAGGTACATTATGTACTTCCTATAATATGGTTTTCTTCAATTCACTTTAAACTGGTATGTAAATTCTACCATTAAATTGAAGAGTTTCATCTCATCCAATGCATATTTGGAAATTTTTAGTGGCATGTTGCTTGCTTGCAACGCTTCCACCGTCTACAAATAATGATCGTCTTCTTTTAATGACTCCCATAAAATTATTTTTAAATCAGATTTCCAATTGTTGATATATGAAACTTGCAATAATTGACTTATTTTTCTAAGCGCATCTTCCACTCGGTTCTCTTTTCCTTTTATGTACTTGATTTCAAAATTGAATTCATTTAAGAATCCAATCCACCTAGATTGTCGGGCATTCATATGAGGTTTCACAAACAAATATGTCAAGTTTTGATGATCTATCTTTCACTCAAACTTGTTTCCCATGAGATAATTCATCCACATTCATAGGGCATGAACTACATAATCTAACTCCAAATCATGAGTAGCATAGTTATTTTCATGGTCCTTCAAATTCTATGATTCATAACAAATTACATGCCCATATTGCATCATAAATCCACCAGGTCCTTTCAGAGATGCATCTGTATATACTACATATTCTTTATCTATATCCTAAATTTTTAATGTTGGAGGACATGTGAGTAACTCTATCAATATTCTAAAGCTATATTCACACTTTTGATTCCAAATGAACTTCACACCCTTCTTTTGTAATGATGTAATTGGATTTTCAATTTGAGAGAAAGCTTTTATGAATATTTGATAATAACCTTCCAACTCCATAAATGATCTTACTTCCGTGACATTGTTGACATAGATCTGTCAACAGGGGTTCACTCTCTTTTAACACCCTTAACACAATGATCTCCCTTAGGAACGAACCAGACATGTTTTACCTTGTCCAAGAACACCTGCAGAGTAGATGAGGTCTCACCTGAGATGTTCGAGGGAGAACTGTCGGAACCAAGTTTCTGCAGTAATAAGGAGAATTGCACATCTACTGTTCTACTATCGCGACATTAATTCATATATCAAGCATTGATTCATACGTTCATAAATCCATATTATCATTCATCATATCAGATCAACATATTCAGATCACAACATAAAAGTGGATGCATAAACAGATCTACCATCATAACATTATTTAAGACATGAAATCATCACATCATTCAGAAATAGACATCACATGGCAGTATTCATGCACATCGCATCGTAGGAAAACAAGAAAACAGAAAGAAGTAAAACGACACAGTATTTCGCTCAAATATCCATCATGTCATATTAACTTCGCATCAAAACATAGTTCCTCAAAATAGTTCCTCCATTCAAATCTCGCATCAAAGACAGATCACAGATGCTCAAAAGATCAAAAGTCAGACACAAGACCAAACACAAGACTGATCTCCAAATCATCCAGAAGATCCTCAACATTACAATCCTAGATCTATTTATAGGCTTGTGCCTTTTACAATGCGGTCCAATTGAGTCAACTTCCTAACTATCTAGAACAAAATCTACAAAATAACAAAGAACAAAATATACAAAACGTGACCAAAATTCCTTGTGTTCCATCTTCTGTCTTGCATAGCAACTTTGACCTTGCACAACAGCTTTGGTACTGCACAACTAATTATCTCCAAAACTGCCTGTTAATAGGCCACCAACAAAATCTTGTGCCTTTCCCTCGAGTCATGTCAGCTGGAAATAGTGTAGTCGTTGATCTTAACCTTGAAGTCCTCATACTATTGGGTGACTTCTTTGACCTGTTCCTTTACCTTCTCGTTGATTTCCCTAAATTATGTCACTTCGCACTCCAGTGGATGCTCAACAATATTTGCAGTGACAACCCTACATCCATCCTGAACTACCTACGACATTGAAACCACTTTCATTGAGAGTTGCACACCAATGCCCTGGAATTATTCAAGCTACATTGTCCTTCTCTATTGGCACTCCCTTTCCTTTGTGGCGAGTTGTTGCAATTCCTTCAGCTCGGTTTCTTTTGTTATTTGCACAACTGGAGGCATTGCTCTTAGTGATGTCCTCAATGTAGCTAGATGTCTCTCTAACTCATGCAAATGCATGTTGAATTTTCTCCAATTGCTCATCTTGGACTACACTTCCCCAAAACTGTGTAGTCACATCCGTAACTTGTTTTCCCTCTTTCTCCATCTCTTCCAACTACATCACCAAGTCTTCAATAGTGCTTTTTTCGTTATACATCCTGCTCTGGTGGTGTGCCTGGATTCACCAGCACATGCAGATATTCAATGTCACCCTTAAGTTGTGTAATCACGTCTCTGAGTCGCTTCACTTTTTCCTCAGGATCCATGTCGACAGAATCACAATAAATGCTCAACTTCCTTTCATTTATGAGGACCAGATAATAATGTTTTGGACCATATTTAGTGGAAATACAATTGTGAAGTTCAAAATGAAGGAAATAATGGTGGGAATATGATGTATGAGTATGGGTTAGACCATAGAGAGCTAAGTGAACAATTTTTTTTGTTAACATGCTCACTTCTTTTGGGTAATATTTTTCCTTACAAAATTCCACTACCCAATCAATAGTTAATGATACTTTTGGTCTAACAAATTCGTAATATTCTTCCAAACTCTTGGTCTGAAAATAAGAAATGTAGATCCCTACTTCAATGACTATAGTTTTTTTTTCCACTTTGAGATGGTCGACAATCCATTGTATCATCTCTACATAGGGTAAAATAGTATGTCTTATTGTTACGTATGAGGATGCAACCTTCTAATGTTTTCATATGCGAATAGGTCTATATCTTATTCTTTTTCTCCTTGTAATCCAAATGGTAAGAGATATTCTTTGTATTTGAAAACCTTGTATATGATCCTGGTGTTCTTGATATATATCTTTAAATAGGTTTCCCACATGAAACACCCTAACTACTGGACATGGTCAAATAAATAATAAGTACCAACTTTCTTATGGGTCTTAGTTAATAGGGAGACCGCTTTTACATTGATTTTGACTACTAAATACTTGGCCTTATTACAACTATACGATCATATGAATTAAATGAATAACCGTTAAAGTAAGGTGGGTTAGGTTAAGGCCCTAACGTGCCCTCCTCCTTCAAAAAAAAGGTTGTCCTTAATGCTGAAGGTGCAAAAATTTTTATTAAATTTCTCCAAGTTCCCAAGTGTCATCCTCTGGTACCATATCTTTCCATTGGATCAAAACTTCTTTGATTATGCACATGCACAATTGTCATTCCTTATAATCCAATTACTATTATGTGGATCTTATAGAGCCTTCCTCGTCCAATCTTAGTAATTTTGTATTCACTTTACAATTAGAACCCACCAATTATTTTAGGAAAGAGACACGAACTACTAAGTGAATATTGGAATGATCTAGAAGAGTGAACTTGTAGTCCACCTATCCAATGCATTGGAGGACTGTGTAATGTCCATAAAAATTTAGAGAGATATTTTTATGGATATGATACTTGAGGGATGTTTATTTATCAGGTTGGAGCTAAAGAAACACCTGATCCCATGCTTCAAAGTAATGCTCAAAGTGACATTGATCTATCTTTTGTTTCATTCAGTTTTGAGACATAGCTATATTTCCCTTAAGGGTTCATATAATATCTACTATGGTGTGAACTGGGTTGTCCACTACCTAAATTGGAGAGGTTCCTAGAGGTGTGAGTGAAAAACAATTTGTCTAGGAACCTCCCCGAAAACCAGAACCAGAAATCTGCAGAAATTGAAACCTCGCAAGCAAGTTTTGAAGGGTGAAGATTTAGGATCTCCAAAAACCAAATTGACCAACCAACTCACCTCAGTCAAGTGAATATCCTGGTAAGGTATTATTTTCATCTTAAGAAATTTCAATTTTTAGTGACCTCCTGGATAGAATGTCCCCAAGCACTAAGCTTGAGGATAAGTTGGAAGGCATTGAAAACTTTCTAGCATGGAAGTATAGGATTGGTCTCATTCTTAGAGAGGATGATCTTGACAAATACATCAAGAATGGAGTTCTTGAACCAGAAGAAGATGAAGCTAAGGAGAATCACAAGAAGGAACTAATCAAGGAAATGAGGATCATTGAATATTCTATCAAAGATCACTTGATCCCTCAAGTGTCATCTAAAGAGACACCAAAGAAAATGTATGATGCCCTTTCCAGAATCTATGAGGGAAGGAACAACAATATAAATATGAATTTTAGAGCTCAAATGAATAGTACCAATATGAGTAAAGGAGAATAAATTCAAGATTACTTGACAGGGGTCTCCCGGTTCAAGGAACGACTAGATTCCATTAGAGACTCCCTTGATGAATATGAACTAGTCATGACTGCTCTAAATGGTCTCACTAGACCTTGGGAGTCATTCATACAAACTATGTGTGACAGAAAATAAAGCATGAAGTTTGACATTGTAAGAGAAGATTGCATCCAAGAAGAAGCTAGAGTAGCTAACATAGAATTTATACTTAAATAATATGATCAATCTCTAGCCACCCATAAAAAAAAGAAGACAATCAAACTTCAAGAAGGATAATCAGGAGTATAGACCTCTAAATAATTTTCAAAGGAAAAGAGAAAACAATAAAAAGAAAGACTACTCCAAATATCAATGTTACAACTGTCATAAGATAGGACACCTTTCAAGAGAGTGTCAATTGAATAAGAACAACAAAAAAATACATCGTGCTCATCTAGTTGAAGACGAGGATGATGAAGAAGAAGAAAGACCTCGAAAGAGATAAGTAAAAGAAGAAGATGTAGAAGAATATATACTATTCTCTTCACTCTCTGGGTATCTAATATCTCGAGAAGACACATGTCTTATTGATAGTGGTTCTTCAAAGAACATGACATGGAAGAAGCAAAATATCTCAAGACTTGAAGAAAATAACTCTCCTTAGAAAGTATCATTAGGAGATGACGATCAATATCCCATCAAAATAATTGGTGAATCAAGCTACAAGCTTGACTTTGGAACCTCCACGAAGATGAAGGAAGAACTTTATGTACCAGGTTTGAAAAAAGAACTTACTTTCCATCTCAAAACTAGATAATAAAGGATATAGAGTTGCTTTTATAGATGGAAAAATACTCATGTGGACCAAAGGAAAGACAATTGAAGATGTTGTGATCATTAGTAAAGAAGAAGGAGGACTATACAAACTCAAGGGAAATCCAGAAACAACCCTTTTCCATGAAACCACTAGATCAAGTGAACGATGGCATGGGAGATTGCTAACATCAACTATGAAGCACTGCCCTATGTGAGAAAGGTGGTAACGGGTTTACCAAATCTGAAGATTGATCATGAAGGTACTTGCAAAGGATGTGCAAGAGGAAATAACATCAAGAATCCATTTCCAAAAAGTGAAGCAAAGACTAAAGATGCACTGGAATTAATTCATTCTGATGTATGTGGTCCTATGCACTCCACATATTTAACTGGATATGAATATTATGTCACATTTATTGATGACTATTCAAGAAATACATGGATATACTTCTTGAATACCAAGAGTGAAGTGTTTTGGAAATTCAAGGAATTCAAATCCTTGATAGAGAACCATTCAAAAAGAAGAATCAAGACAATCAGATCAGATAATGGTGGAGAGTATACTTCAAAAGAATTTGAAGCATTCTACAAAGAAGATGGAATCAAGAGGGAACTAACCACTCCCTACAATCCCCAATAGAATGGTGTTGCTGAAAGAAAGAATAGAACCATTATGGAAGCAATGAAGACAATTATTCATGACCAAGGCCTTCCCATGGATCTGTGGGCTAAATCAACGAGAACAATTGTGTATGTGCTGAATATATTATCTCGCAGTAATCTTGGATTCAAGACTCCTCAAGAAATGTATACAAGAAAAGAAACCGGAAGTGAGTCATCTTAGATATCTGGATGTCCAATTTATGTGCATATTCTAAAATAGAAGAGAACCAGGTTGGATCCTTCTGGAAAGAAGAGAATATTTGTTGGATAATGTGAAGTCTCCAAATCCTTCAGGATATACATTTCAAGATTCCATCATATATAGATTAGTAGGGATGTAACATTTGACAAAGAAACGACTCTTAATAAATCTATAAGATGTCATCTTGAATAAGTACATGAAGAGGATGTACCTTCCATAAAGGTAGAAGTTGAATCCTCTCCTGAAATAGTAGCATCAGAATATCATGGTATACTAGAACCTCAAGAACACCGTACTATGGATATATCTCAAAAGAGAAACCTGCTTGGGTAAGAGAAACCATACAAGAAATATAAAAGTATGGAGTTCCATAAGGCTCCACAAGAACAAGCAAGAGATGAAATCCATTCTCTAGTTAGGTAGGTTTGATGTGTGATTTTGTATATCAAGAACCCACCACCTATGAGGAAGTTGCATAGAAGAAATAATGGGTGGAAGTAATGACGGAAGAATACTAGTCAATAATAAAGAATGATGTTTGGCATATAGTAACCAAACCAGAAAACGAGAGTGTGGTATCTTCAAAGTGGATCTATAAGATAAAACATGCAGTTGATGGAAGTATTGAAAAATACAAGGCAAGATTTGTGGCTAGAGGATTCTCTCACAAAGAGGGAATTGATTATGAAGAGACATTTTCTCCAGTAACAAGGTACACTTCTATCATAGCCATCATGGAACTTTATTCCATGATGAAGTGGGATATACACCAGATGGATGTAAAAGAAACCTTATAGAATGGTGCGATTGAGGAAGAAGTATATATCAAACAATCACAAGTATTTGAAGTCGAAGACAGAGTGACTCATGTATGTAAGTTGAAAATTTCTCTATATGGACTGAAGCAAGATCCTAGAGGCTGGTATGGAAGAATATATAGCTTCTTGACAAGATTGGGATTTAATAAAATTAAAGTTGATCCTAACCTTTACATGAAGATTATGGATGATGAACCTGCCATACTATTTTTGTATGTGGATGATCTATTTCTAATAGGAAACGAGAAACATATTGCAGATTGCAAGAAGAATCTATCTGAATAATTCGAGATGAAATATATTGGATTGATGCACTATTTTCTCGACCTGGAAGTGTGGCAGATCCCAGAGGGATTCTTTCTGAACTAGGGAAAGTATGCAGTAGAAATATTGAAAATATTTTATATGTTGGATTGTAAATCCATGGCCACAACTATGAATACCAACCTGAATTTGTTATCTAATGAATCATCAAAGTTAGTGGATATGACTCAATACAGATAGAGTATTGGGTCGTTGATGTATTTGACGAATACAAGGCTAGATATATGATTTGTAGTGAACACCTTGAGTCAATATCTAGTTAAACCTAGATGGGTTCACCTAATAGCTGCAAAGCATGTGATGAGGTACCTAAAGGGTACGATAGACATTGGACTACACTATGATAGAGATCATGACTACAAATTGTATGGATATATGGATTCATATTGGGCAAGTAGTGTCATAGAAAGAAAGAGAACCTCACATGGATGTTATTTCTTGGTATCCACCATGATCTCATCGTTTATCAAGAAACGGTCTAGTCACTGCTCTCAGCATTGCTGAAGCTGAGTACATAGTAGCTTGCTCTACTAGTTTTGAAGCAATATGGCTTCAGAAACTAATATCTGGTTTATTTGACAAGGAGTTGGATACCACAGTGATTCTATGTGACAAACAGATTTGTATAAAGATGACAGAGAATCATGTGTTCCATGATAAATCAAAGCACATAGAAATATGATATTTTTACATAAGGGATATCGTACAAAAGGGAGATATAAAATTCCAATATGTAAGTACCGATGAGCAAGTTTTTGATGTGTTGACCAAGCCTCTATCTCAAATAAATTTTGAATACTTCTATGATAATCTTGGTAGATTCTGAAAATACTTTCCTCACAAGGAAGAACTATGATGATATGGACCCTTCTCGGAAAGGAGGAACAAGTATAATATATGGACTCTCCTCGGGAAGGGAGAAACAAGTCGAAGATATAGACTCTCTTTGGAATGGAGGAGCATGTCAAATATATGGACTCTCCTCGAAAATGAAGAACATATAGAAGATATGAACCCTCATCGAAAAAGGGGGTGCAGGTTGATGATATGGATCCTCCCTGGAAAGGGGGAGTGGTGATGAGACTGTTATTGATGATGGGATGGCAGTGATGTTCCAATACGAAATAGGCCAACTGCACCTGAGGATGATCTACGATGAGTCCTTGTGGATGACAGGTCATGTATTCACATGCGGAAGAGATCTACAGTATCATACGATACTCTCACATGGAGAGTGTACCTACATTACGATGTAGGAGCATCGTGGCATGCCAGCAATGTGATGAGTTGGTCACATGTTGTGGCATATTTTTGTCTTTTCTATGAGTCATAGTTGGTTAGTGGTAGTAGGAGTGATTGCGTATCATGACTCCCTGCGTGGAGATCAAGTCGAAGTTGTTTGTTTGTGATAGGTATGTTTTCATCATGCTTTGTAGTTGTTTGTTTTTAGTTGTAGGACCACTCAGTGTAGGGGGGTTACATTTTAGCTTAAATAGGTGGATTAGAGAAGTAGAGGGTATTCTTTTTCTTTTGTTCTTCTCTTCAGCATTAGAATTCCGAGTTTGCAGAGAGACGGACATACCTACGTCTGGTTCCGCTTGTAAATATTTTAACAGATTGAAGAAGAGATTCAAGCTGTGTGTTTGTGTGGTTGCTTATTAGGAAGAGTAGTTGTGTGTTTACAGTATTATTAGCCTCTATGCATTTACTGTTTTGAATTGTGAATCTGTGAAGAGTCGACTTCGGCAGTTTCCTGAACATCTGTGTATTTCTGTGAAATTGTTGATTCATGCATGAATTTGTTGCTTAAGTAGTTGAAATTGGTTGTAAATGCATGCATAGAAGTGCTAATATACTAAATCTTAGAGATTGCAGGTTGGATTTATTGATTCTCTAATCAATCGACACAACCTGCAGGTTTTCTTCCTTAACCAGTTTATTGCAGAGAATGAATGCTGGAGATTGAGTCCGCAGACAAGGATCTAATGGTCCAGGCGAGGTCCACAATGAAAGTGGCGAGATCGATAATGGATTCACATAGATCTGTGAGATCCGTACCAAAAATTAGATCGACGGTTATGGAGAAGGATGCAAAGATCTAACGATCGTAAAAGTTGTGGGAGAAAAATTGCGGAAGGGAAGTTGCAGGGGAGCAACTTTGGAAAGTTAACGTCCAACATCCCACATCTCGCATCCCGCAACCCGCTTGCGAAAGATCTATTGCGGAAGGAAAGTTGCAAGAGAGAAACATTGGGAGGTTCACATCTTGCATCCCGCATCCTGCTTGCAAAAGGGCTGTTGCGGAGGCTGAATTGCAGGAAGATAATTTTAGCACATAATTTGGCTGAGGGCTAAATTTGGTCATCCTACTAAGTGTAGAGGTGACCAGATCTTGCATCCCGCTTGCAAATATTTTAACAGATTGAAGAAGAGATACGAGCTATGTGTTTGTGCAGTTTCTTAATAGGAAGAGTAGTTGTGTGTTTATAGTATTATTAGCCTCTATACATTTACTATTTTGAATTGTGAATTTGTGAAGTGTCGACTTCGGTGGTTTCCTGAACATCTGTGTATTTTCTGTGAAATTCTTGATTCACGCTTGAATTTGTTGCTTAAGTAGTTGAAATAGGTTGTAAATGCATGAATATAAGTTCTAAGATATTGAATCTTAGAGATTGCAGGCTGGATTGATCGATTATTTGATCAATCAGTGCAACCCGCAGGTTTTCTACCTTAACCAGTTTATTGCAGAGAATGAACGATGGAGATTGATTCCATAGAAAAAGATATGATGGTCCAAGAGAGCTCCACAATAATAGTGGTGAGAGTGATAATGAATTCATAGAGACCTGTGAGATCTTCACCAAAAATTAGATCGACGGTCATGAAGAAGGCCGCAAAGATCTGATGGTAGTAAAAGTTGCGGGAGAAAAATTGCGAAGGGAAGTTGCGGGGGAGCGAATTTGGAAAGTTCACATCTTACATCTCACATCCCACAATACTCTTATGGAAGAGATATTGTGGAAGGAAATATATGGGGGAGAAACAATGGGAGGTTGGCATCCCACATCTCACAACCCGCTTGCGGAAGGGATGTTGCGGATGTTGAATTGCGGGAAGGTAATTTTAGCACAGAATTTGGCCGAGGGATAAATTTGGTCATCCTGCTAAGTGTAGGAGTGAACAGATCCTGGAGGTGCTAGTTGGGTTGGTTGTGGTTGATCTGACACTGTACCACATTAATTTTTAGATTCCCTAGAATAACACTCTCTTGGGAGTGGTCTTATCTTTGAAGTTGAGGATGCTCTACGATGAGTCCTTATGAACGACATGTACTTCATTCATGTGCATATGAGATATGTAGTAGCAGATGATACTCTCGCATGGGGATTATTCCTACATTCATATGTAGATGCCATATTATAACACTCGCTTAGAGTGGTCCTATATTTAAAGCTGGGGATTCTCTAAGATGAGTCCTTACGAACGACAGGATCTTCATTCATGTGCGGACGAGATATGCAGTAGCAGATCATACTCTTGCATGGAGAGTGTTCCTACATTCATACGTAGATTTTTAAAATTGTTGTTCCATTTAGATATTCAAGAAATAAGTCAAATATTATTGTTTCAATAAAAGGATAATGAATATAGACACTAAACAAAACAAGCCACATGGGAAATACATGAGTATATCTTAGGTAATTACAAAATCATTTTCATTAATTAAATCCGATGAAACAATAGTTTACATAAGGAAAGAATTCAAATCCATTGGGGAGGAATTCAAATCTACCAACTGGATGTGACTATACCTAACTGACTAGCTCACTTAGGATGTCTCAATCAATATTAGAGTCCAAATATATAACTCCATATGTATAAACAACTCACACAATTAGTAATAAACAGTTAACTTAGTCTAACTGAAGTGGTAGGTGAGAAAAGGAGCCTAATCCACATGCAACCATGCATAACTAGCACTAACTAAATTGATTGTGATCTAACTGAATGTAACTGGAAAATAACTAAGCTTAACTAGTTCCAACTCCAACTAAATAAAGGAGGCTAGGCCGAGACTCCCAGTGGTTCCTAAAATGCAGGGATTGGCCTAGGAGGTGCCTAATCTGATGCATGCAAATGCAGTCAATGGAAGACAACCTATACTTCTGTTCCCCACACTCTACTAACTGGTACATCTGTCCCCATTAGACCATGTGGACTCAATGGTACTAGTGGACTTAATTAATTAATTAAAACTCCTAAGTTAGGCTGAATTAATCTAATAGATAGTTTTATCAAGGGAGGATTAATAATCCTAACATAGATGTCGTAGAATAACACTCGCTTGGAGTGGTCCTAGATTTAGCAATACAAGGATGGTCTAGGATGAGTCCTTATGGATGATAGGTCCTACATTCAGTTGCGGATGAGATCTATATTCAGTTGTAGATGATGTGGTCCTACATTCATTTTTGTACGATCCAACTGGTCGATACTATGGACCCTACTCATTAAGGGGGAGTAGGCTGATGAGGATTGCATCATCCTTGGACTTATGTTCTAAAGTGATAGGGATTTATCATCCCACAAAGAGATCACATGTATTGTAGGTAGTGTTGCAACAAAGGATCAAGAAGATCGAAGTTTTTTTGCAAAGGATCGAGAAGATCGAAGTGTTGCTGCAAAATATTGAGAAGACAAAAGTCTTGCTACAAAGGATTGAGAAGATCGAAGTGCTGCTGCAAAAGAATTAAGAAGACCAAAGTGTTACTACCAAGGATCAAGAAGATCGAAGTGATGTTGTAAAGGATCAAAATATCGAAGTGTTGCTGCAAAGGATCAAGTGATAGAATGTTGTAGAAGATGAAGACTCAGTGTTGTAGAAGATGGTGTTTCGGTACAGAAGACATTGAAGATATTCAAGTAATAGTTATAGTTGCTAATGATTGTTGAATACTTCCTATGACATATAAATGTATTACCTTGATACTGTTGAATATACTCTCTATCATTATTCCTATATTTGTTGATGTTGTTGTCAGTAGAATACCCTTGTCATTAAGGGGGAGTGTTGAAAAATTATAAATTAAAAGGATATTCTAAATGTATTTTACTAATGTACCCCAAGAGAGATTTTGTATTCATCTATCAGGATGTTACTATTGTAATTGGTCATCATAGAGTCATGAGGTAAAGCCTCCATTGTATGTCCGGTCAATAGTACCCTAATGAATATAATATAATATTGTTTTTTGATTTCCTAGGTGAAGTCATCCTAGACAGTTTAGTGGGGCCGACTTGTTAGGTTAAATGTCAAGTGACTAAAAGAGTATAAATAGAGGATTTTTTTCCTCATTTGAACATATACTCACACTTGTGTATTGTGCATAGGAGAGAGAGAGAGAGATACATACCAGCAAGGAGGAGAATTACTTGTTTTGGGGTTTTATCTTATACATCTTATACAAAGGAAGTTTTGCTGGTTTTTATTCCCCTTGAGGGTTTCCCATGATAAAATTCTATATATCTTGTGATTTTGTTTATTTTAGTGATCCTGCATATGCTACTGTTGTGAATTTGGATTAAATGCTAATGATTTCTAACTAATTATATAAAATCTTAACAAGCATGCACCAAGAAAATAGAGAGAAGAATAAAGATACTGAATACAAGAGAAGTGAAGAGTGATCCAATATATTTCCATGAATTATTGATCAGCACAGTGTAAATTAAATAATACATCCCTCCTAGGCAAATTCAATTTTCTTAGGAGACAACTCATGCCAGTTCATAAAGTTGACTTACCAAATATGATAAACCCCCATAGATGGCTAAAGAACTTTCCAAATCTGTTAAGGACCTCACGAATTGGATGAAACATGAGTGAGTTTTCATGATTTATGGAAAAATATGATAAACATAGAATATGGAGATAAAATCATGGAGGATGGGTTGGCAACAAAAGATAGAATTTTTCTAGTTGACTAGCTTTACCTTATCCACATAAAAGTAGGATTAAAGAAGTATAAAGACAAAATATAATTATGGTAGTCAATAAATTTGGCAGGATCTAACCATAATCAGGATAAATATGTTCATGGGGTATATATGCTAAGTGTTGACCAAGTGGTGCAAGTGGATGTCAACTATCTAGGCTAGTATGTAGGAATTTAATCAAAATAATTAAATATTCTTATCCTAAGTATGAAGTGGGTTTATAATATCCCAACAACCCCCTTTTAGTCTAAATTTATGATGGTATGACTAAAATAATCAGATGCATATAGGAGCATATATGTGTATATAGGTGTATATAGGGCCCAACAACAAGGCTATGGTCACCCTTTAAAATTATTATGTCTAGAAAAGTGAGGAAAGAGGCAAAACCACATGGGGAAAATCCTCCCTCAAGAAAAGAAAAGTCACAAAAATTGAACAAAATATCTTCAATTGTTTATTTATATTCACTTTAATGAGTTGAATGAATTGCTTCTAGTGAAAGACTTGATGGAAAAAAATTGTAGACTCCATGATCATGAGCTAGAGTGCAAAATATGCAAGAAAGAAGATGAAAGACTCCTTGTATCTCATCATATGATGAATTAGGAGCATTATCTGAATGATTATTTCTAATTAAATACTATTATATACAAACAAAATCTGAAAATAAAAATAAATATGTGCATACTCCTTCCCAAAGAGTACAAAAATTAAGACAACCAGTTACATAATCAATTCCTTGTATAGCTGCAAAATTGTGATGTGGATCACATATATTTATTCCAATATGGTATATGACATTTCAAAATATTATATTAGGCTTAAAGGACTCTAATATATGATAATTATTATCATATGGAACACCAAATACCAAATGTTCAATGTCTCCATGAGGATATGGGTCTAGACTAGGGAAAAAGTTGAGCAACTGCAGAAAACTGATGAGTGTAAAAATTTAAATGATGAATGGACTTGATATATGAACCATAAGTGTTTATAACAGATAAAAACATGTGTAATATAATTCAAATTATGACTAATTTCATGTAAAACCGATTAGTGAAAAAATACAAGAGTTGAAACCATTAGATATAAGTAACATTGCATAGGAAACCAATTAGGAAACAACTAGTGAACTTGGGGTTTGTATAGTCTTAGCAGTATTCAGAGGTGTGGTAGATGTTATGGATGATGTAAAATCATGCATATAATCCTACAAATATTCTTCTAAATCATAATTATAATCACTTGAATGACGAGGAAGAGTTGCTTGAAGACAAGTCAGGATCTAGTGAAAAATCCCAAGTATTGGGAGATGAATCTAGGAGACTGATAGGTGAATTATTCAACAAATACACTAGGATTTATGATTATTATATATAATAAATTAAATATATATCAGATATATGAGTAAATTATTTAACTCTGGCACTCAAGGCATAGTTTATATCACCTAGGAACTGCACACTGTGATAGTGTTCGGAAGAATCAATAGGATTCTCTAACTCATTTGGAACTTCTATGTTATGCTTCTCAAGTAGCTGAGACATGATGTCCATATTATTCTTGGAAAATTTCTTCTCATGATGAAATCCTTTTCTTCAATAATAACACTTGGATTTACTTCCTTTCTTCTTGATTTTCTTCATTGAACGTTCATCAGTAGGATTAGAACTTCCATCTTCATTATCTGACTTTGGCTTCTTCTCTTTTACAATTTTCTTCTCTTTTGATATTGCATTATTTATTACTTGAAATAACATAGAATTATAATTTTCCTTGTAGGATCTAAGATCTCCCATCTGGATCAATTTATCTTTTTCCTTTGTTAGTGAATCAAAGAATGCACTCAAAGAAGGAATTTTCCAATTCAAAATAGCAAGCCTAGTATCATGAAAAGTAGACACAAAAACTGAGTATTTAGGACTCAATTTTGATAGGATGGAAAGGATCAATTGATGTTCAATTTTCTCAGTCCCAGATTGTTTGAGAAATATAACAAGTGATTTGAATTTGGTGAAGAAACCCTCAATGGAATCGAAACTACTTGAACTCAATGATAATAACTCATCCTCCAGCTGATGCACTCATATATCATCTTGAACTCCAAACAAAAACTTAAGTTTGGTCCATACTTGGGTTGGAGTGGTCAAACCATATAGATGAAATATTAGATCAGGGGAAATAGAGAGGCAAATCAATCCATAGGATTCATCCAACCTATTATTCCACTTAGCTTTCTCAACAATAGAATATGGATAATTTTCTAAATCCATAGAAACTCTATAGAATCCCTTACTATGCAATAGAATGCCAATCCTTGCCTCCATTCATGATAGTTGAATGGAGTCGGGATAATATCTGAAGAAGAATCCATACTAACAAGTTGATGTTATCAAGAAGGTAGTCTCTGCAACCTGCACAATTAAAATTAGGAGAAAATAATGTAAGCTCAATTCAAGCTCTTCTTCAGAGAGGGATAGGAGACTGGGTGTGCTCTGATAGAGAGAACGTGTAGATCCTCAACTCTATAGAACTTAAGAAACCTTGCACTCTAAACTTGAAAAAATATGGCTATGATACCATGTAGGAGAGATCTAATACCATTTAGAAATAGCAGCTCTGAATCTAAGAAAAAAATAACAGGAAGTAGATCTAGCTAGAGGATAATTCTCACAAGCATGTACTAGGAAAATAGAGAGAATAATAAAGAGACTGAATACAAGAGAAGTGAATAGTGATCCAATATCCTTCCATGTATTATTTATAATTATAGTGTACATTAAATAATACATCCTTCATATGTAAATTCAAGTTTCTAAGGAGACAACTCATGCTAGCTCATAAAGTTTGTTGGGTCCTAGAATAGCCCTTTTTTTACCACACCAATTATATCTTTTTTCCTTGTCCTACTTCATTTCCATACACTAGATAGATTTTTTTCCTCAAGTTGAGCATAAATCCTTACAAGTATAATTTATTATTTCCTTATTCTATTAGTTCCTAATATTGTTATTGTTAGAAATCTATATTTTGAATTGTGCTAATATGTATTGATTTGATAAAGATAGTTCCAAGCATTGAGGAACATAGGTGTAGCAGCCCGCTTAGTCTGGAGAAGAAATGGATATTTGGTACCAGCTATTACTCCTCAGTCCTAGCTCCATACGTTTAATGGAAACAGTGTGATCATCTCTCTAGGTGATAGCTATGACAGAATTCAGCTACAACAACGCTCCACTACTCAGGGCATCATTGCAATAGACATAACATTTCTCATCCAATTGATTTTTTTGATCCATGAACAACCAGAGTAACAATACTCCCTATATTACATATATTCATTCAATTATATTGACGGTTGTAACTTCCTTATTGTAACAGGGCATCCTGAAGATCATAGATCTTCATGGCTTCCTGATATTAGTGGATATGAATCGCATTATTCATGTATATATACAGGAAGGTGATTTGAGCCTGGGGTTGGTTAGTTAACATTATATTGTGTAAGTTGTAACAAAGATATGTAACTGTGAATTTCCATTCTTAATACAAGGAGAAGAATTCTTCATATCCTTGTGTTTTAATTTGTGTTAGTTCACGATGTCTCTATTCAAAAGCTGGGCCCTCCTTCCCACTGAGATTGCCGAGTTAATTAGATGCTTATTTATTTATGTTGTGTGGTGGAATTATAGTAGATGCATTGTACAGTTAGTTGCAACAATTATGATTAATGATGGAATTTTCCTTTGATAGATTAATGATTTCATTTTAACTAGCTACAATTGTGTGGTGTGATAGTCGACTTTGTAGGATAGTTTCTCTTTATGCAAGGTGTGCCAATTAGTTGTTATAGTCAAGATCAACTCTAGTTTATTTATGTTATTTATATTTCTTGGATTTTTATGAATTAGTCATATTATGCTTGCAATTGGTGTGATTCTTTACAAGAACTTATGATTTTCATATTAGATAAATTAGACAACTCTTAGCTAATTCTTGGTAGTATGATATTTCCATAGTTCACTTTCTGGAAAAGTAAGTCTAGCTTAATTCTTTCTAGATCAGAGATTGTTGGATTAGTGATTGTAGGAAGGTAATTTAATTTCTCAATTCTTAGATGGATAAAATATATTAGGCTTAGCCATGAGAAGATCTTGACTGAGAATATAGGTAGGACAATTCAGTTTTTATTCATTCAATAATCTACTTAAGTGTTTATGCATATATTGTTCCAATTATATTTGAAACAAAAATACTTCCCTAGGTTGACAATTCTTAGTGAGCATTCTGTGTTAGTTGTAATGGACTAGCATATAGGGTGACCAACATTTTGGCGTCGTTGCCGGGGAAGATAGTTGATAGACACAGTATTAGTTTCAATTATTCATTTTATTCAACAATTTTTTAAGCTTGCATGATTTTTTCCGTTGCATGAATACAAGGAGAATACAACGGGATATTCCCAGAACTCATAGAACTCCTACAAATACTAACTTGGCAGGTGGTAAAGGTTGTGGTAGCAGCCCAGCCTTAGGGAGAAGGACATTCCTTGACAATTTAGTTTCTAGGGCTAATTCTTCTACTGGAGCTCACAATCAAGGACCATCATTTGTCAGAATAAGCCTTGTTACTCCTAGGTTGGAAGCATTCGTTTCCACGATGGATAGAGCAATAGGAGTTGCGACACCATCTGGTGTCCCTGCGGATGAATATAGGGCCAATGTTGTGAGAATTGGTGAGCCATAGGTGGTTTACCATATCAACAGAAAATAAGTTACAAAGGAGGAGTGGTTACAGTTATAGTAGGAGTTGGAAAATTATAGGAAGTGAAGACAAGAGGAGTGAGAGGAAAACATGAATAAATATCATCACCCTTATGATTGTGAAGAAGGAGTAGGGGATAACCATCACAATGATGGTGACCTCTAGCATGAGGAGGCTATTGCCACACTTCAGTTCCCCATTCGACAACCAACTGGACCATCCCCCATGAAGGACATCTCACCATCAGTATTACCATGCTTTCATGGGAAAGCCACAGAGGATCCAGATGAGTTCTTCTTTGAATTCGACATCCTCTGTCAAAGCTACTATTACATATCCAGTGAAAAAAAGATGAAACTTTTCCCTTCTACTTTAAAGGACAATGCTCTGCACTGGTTTATGATATTGGATGGTGAGATTACTGCCAGCTGGGGGACATGCTGAATTTATTGGGAAAGGGGGATATCTCAAAAGAACCATTTGATGATATTGTCAAATTATTTTGAAGATATTTGAGAGGATCCTCTAGAACCGACAATCGGGATAAAGGACTAGACCGAGATGTCTTCACTAGAACACATATGTCATCTAATGGAGGAGCCACTCGGGAAGAAGTAGAAAACCTTCTTGAAAACTTCAAAATAGAAATGATGAGTTCCATCTCCTCAGAATTGGACATCTTGAGAGAAAAGAAAAGGAAAGTAGTAGAAGATTTAACACTTAGCGTATTCTATCCTAGATGCAAGAAAAAGCACCCACTGAAGGAATGTCCACTTTACAAGGGGGAGTATGCCAAATCTCTGAATTGAATAATGATACTAAGGAATGTCCTTCACTACCCCAAGTTAAGGGAGTCGTTTTAGCATCTACTTTTGATGTGGAGCAAGATTACTTCATTGCTCAAAAGAATCCTTGGAATCCTTGAAATCAAGGTATGAATCCAAAACCATTACCTTTTTGGAATAATATGAATAACATGAATACACAATTCTCTTCACATTATTATAACAATCATTGGCATCCATCTCAAAATTCTATGCATAATCCTAACTCTTGGTCACCTTGGGAAAAACAATCAAACCAACAAAACTTCTTGGTCTCATGGTTGGAGAAAATCCCATCGAGGATATCATTTTTCTCATAACCAATATCATCATCAATAGTTTCCTCATCCACAGTATCTTCCTCAGCAATATCCTCACCAATAGTACCAAAAAGCACAGCTTCAAATCCAAAATAATGTTGCACCAATGAACAGGCCACTATGACAACAACCGCCTACCCAACCTAACCCTAACCTGAATAATAAAGAAGTTCATCAATTTGAGACTGCCAACATGCCTACTTATTCCATTACCTTAGTTCCCTGCAATGACATAGGCCTACGATCAGGGAGGGTAGTGGAACCCTTAGTCATTGAATATGTCCCATCTTCTGTGAATGAAGTAAGAATGAATAATCAATTTGAAAATCCTTTTGATACAAAAAACCCCATTATTGAGTATGCTGAGAGTCCTACCAAAACACCAGCTGAAGCACAAGAAGAAACACTTATCAAAACACAGCCTACACAACCAACAAGAGAACCACCATATCTTGAATGATTGATCCTTCAAAATATTGTGGAACAACCTCAATTTAATATATTAAAGGAATTAAAGAATTTATATGTCAAAATTCCACTGTTAAAATCCATTCATGACATGCTCGTCTATGCCAAAATAGTTAGATACCTCTATGTAAGAAAACTAGGGAGAAAGACTAGGAATCCTCCCGTTGTCCATGTAATAGGAAAACTCTCCAAATTAATAATAGGAAAAAATATTTTGGCTAAGTATGATGATATTGGAAAGCCTACTATTACAGTACACATTGGACACACTCAGATGCCTAATGTTTTGGTATATTTAAGCACAATTATCAATGTTATGACCATCGAAACTGTGAAAAAACTTGGGCTCACTAATCTTCAACCAACCCCTACTATATTATAACTTGTTGGTAGGTCCACAATCAAAATTGAGGGAATATTGGATGACCTCATTGTCTCTATCAATTCATGGGAGTACCTTATGGATTTCTTGTTTTTGCAACTGAGGTTGCAGCAAGGGGGACATCCGTTGATCCTAGGAAGGCCTTGGTTAGCCACAACAAATGCTTGCATCATATATCGATCGGGTTCCATGACTATTTCATATGGGACTGATAGAAAAATCTTGACTGTATACCCTCCAACTCGACCCACCTTAGAAGATAAAACTCCACTATGGATGGATCTGGAGGAAGAATAAGGCATTTAGTCGTTATTAACAATAGGGAAATCCTTAATTTTTAAGAATGAAACAGAGGACGACGCTATTAATAGTTTCATTAGTGATCCCAAATATGTCAATAAACATGTTTACCAAATTCTAAACAATAATTTAGGTGAAGAACAAGAAAATCTAATAGAAGAGGCCTTATTCAGTGAAGCCAATATAATTCCAGTAATTAAAAACTCGAAAAGCATTCAAGTTGAAATAGAGCCAGGAAAAACATTTAACATTAATCCAAATCTCACAACTGATGAGCTAGAACTCCTGATCACTCTGTTGAAACATCACAAGGGATATTTTTCTTGGGAGTACATAGATATGAAGGGTATCCCTTCTAATCTATGTACCCATCACATTTACATCAAAAGCGACTCCTGACCTATGTGCCAACCACAACGAAGGATGAACCCTAACTTGACGGATATAGTGAAAGAATAAATCCAAAAACTATTGGAAGAGGGGTTTATATACCCAATCTTAGAAAGCGAGTGGGTTTCTCCACTCGTGATAGTGCCAAAAAGAATGGAAAATGGAGAGTCTGCATAAACTATATGGAGTTAAACAAAGCAATGTAGAAAGACCATTTTCCCCTACCTTTTCTTGATCAGGTACTTGATACCTTATCTGGGAAGAAGTGTTTTTCCTTTCTATATGGGTTCAGTGGTTACAATCAAATCTATATTGCTAAGGAAGACCAAGACAAGACCACTTTCACCTTTCACTGGGGTACCTTTGCATACAAGGTATTCTCCTTTGGTTTGTGTAATGCACCTACCACCTTCTAGAGAGCTGTGATCATAATATTTTTCGAGATGGTTAATGACATCATGGAAATTTTTATGGACGAATTTACCCCATACGGTAGTAGCTTTGAGGAAGCACTAAAAATTTATAAAAAAATTTAGTACACTATGAACAAACTTGTTAGCACCATATTTGATAAATTTTGGATTATTGAAGGGTTTGGGAAATGACCTTATTTGAAAATATTATGGAGGCACCCTTTAAGATAATAGGGATGCATGATCATTCATAGTGGATCGTTAGATTATGAAAGGGTTTGGATCCATGGTGGTGGATCGTTCTACCTTTGAAATAAGCAGTAGCGGAAATGAGGTAAAGGGTGTCATGAATCGATGGTTTAGATTCAGAAGGGTGAAGATCAACGATGAAAAAACATTTCGCAGATCGGAGATGCAAGGTAGAATGCAATTTTTAGATTTGCAAAGTATGTTAAATCGGAGCAATGTTGGAGGGTTTAGATTGATCCAAAGCTATATCAATGATGCTGAAGCGTTCCGCGCTGTGAACATGCCTGAACAGAGAAGATTTTTCAAATCGCAAAATGAGTTATAAGGGTAGAAAGATCGGATGATGGAGATGAGAGAGGAGATAGATCTGCGGTTTGGAATAATCCTATGGATTGAACTAGCATGGAAAAAGTAAGGATTTCAATCCATGGAAAGTAGTAGGGGCCACAAAGATCGACAGTTGGGATGAGATATTAAGCTTGATCAATGGATAAGAAGAATTTTGTGATCAGATGAAAAGGGATTAGCGGAATGTTAAAGTTCTCAAGTTTGAACGGTCCCGATGAAGGTAGTTTAGAGATTGATAGTTGATGTTGATTTCCCCAAATCAATATGTGTAGGTTGATAGTGTTGAGTTTTGGTATGGAGAATTGGCATATCAAAGGCTTAGATTACAAAGATGAATAGATATACGGTATAGATTGCATGGAGAAGCATGAGGGTTATGAAATATAAAAAACTATAAAAGGATCTACATGGAGTTGAAAAAGATTTGTCTTTCTTGAGCTTTGAAATTGACAAATACCCTGACTGTGTATAGAACACCAGCGTAGCCAAATCAGAGAACTGTGCGAAGTGACAAGGTAGGCATTTTCAAATCTTCTAAGTATTTCTGGAATGGATAGAATGGATGAGGTAGAGGTAATAAAAGTAGCAGATAATGAAGAAGTAGGGGTTTCTGATCAAAGGGATGGGAATATTTTTGAAGATAAAAACATTGAAATTGTTGATACTATCATAAGGAATGAGTCAATTGAAACAACTAAGAATAGGTTGAAGGTTCTTAAGGACCAGGGTAACGATGCTCGTGGTGTTTTTAAATACTTCTTTTACTTTTTCTCTATCAATCAGACCCCTAGCTGTCCTGATTTTGTCGAATGGTGCGTAAGTAATTATTCTGAAACTGAAGGAGTCATTATGGATAGGTTTAATTCTAAAATACCGTACCCTATTGATTCCCTCACCTTTCGCAAATCCCTATCTATTCCACATGAGTTTGTTAAGTTGTCCCAGGAATACAAAGAGGAGATTATCATTTATTTTTTCCATGAGTCTGCAATTGAAATTAAGGAAGACTTTATGAAATCATGTTCCAAACATGATGGTGAGATCCTAAGTTTCTCCTATCCAATTGACCTAGATCTATATAATGAAGAATCCCAATCATGTGTAACGCTGGCCAGAAAATTTTAAGATTTATGTACTAATGGCCATGTAACAGATCCATTGTTTAGTCTGTTGTTTGTCCTGATTACTTGTCCTATTGAACTTGAATTTCTAGGATAGTCCTTTCAGTTTTGCTGCCTTAAATTTGATGAGTTTCTAGCTAAAAAAATTCATTCTCATCTAGTTAACTTCCATGATACCAGGGTTTTCTGATATTAGTCTTTCTTACTGAGGATGTTTGTGTCACACCATGAAGACAACTTTCAGTCTCCTAAGTGGGTGATCAAAGATGAAATGACCATGAATTATAGCAATTTTATGAATGATTTGATGGCTAGAGTTTACAACATATTCTTTCAAGAAAGATTTCCTAGGGTGTTGGAAAAAATGAAGGAACTACTACATCTCTCCCCTAGAAAAATTATAGGAGATTGGTTCCTTGTAGAGGAAAAACCTATTATAAGGCTGTATGGGTTTGTGCACTAGCTCTATGTTCTCCTAGATTTCCTGATAGTTAGGATTTTCTCTGGAATTTCTCAAACAGACGCTTATAGTAGAAGAAGAACACATCCTAAGCTTCAGGAAGAGTTTATACATGAAATTTCCTTTGGGGGCAGGGCCATATGTTGTATAAAGTATGGTTTACTTTCCAGTGATTGATAATATGCTTAAGAGTATGGGGTTTCCTTTGGGAGTTGCAATCAATTATGATCCTCATCAGGTGATTTCAAAGAGAAGACATGACAATCACAACAAACCTTTTGAGCACACTTAAGTAGCTAGCCTCAGGGAGGCAACTAATTGGGAGTATAACCCAAATCAGGCCTCAGATAATGTCTGCATGGAAATGGATTATGTGTCTTCCTTACCTGGAAATAATTCTCCTCCCATGGATCTCTCTAATATACTTGCAGCCACTGGGAATGTTTCATTTTTAATAATCTTTTCAGAGAATACGAAGAAGAGAGAGCATGCAGAGCCCATGGACATTGAAGAAGTAGACACTTCCAGTACCCCTAAGAAATAGAAAGTTGAACAAGGAGGAAAGATGATACATGTAAAGAAGACCACTTAAAAGAGTAAACTGAAACAAGGAAAACAAAATCAAGAACAATCTAAAGTAGCTGGTATGGAACTTCAAGAGTATGTGTTTGATGGAGTAGCCACTAATAATTTTGCATCAAAGGTGTACTAGCTAGAGACTTACATGGAAAGAACTCATAAAATTTTTAATGAGATAGTGAAATTAGATGAGCAGGTAAAACAATTTCCCAAGCCAGATGTAACATTAAAAGCTATAAGGGATCATACTAAAGACACCCTATGTATGGCCATGATTGTGGGTAATAAAGTATCTGAAGTAAAAGTGAACTTAGGAAATATTCCCACTACATATGTAATACACCTCAACAGGGAAACCAATGATATATTAAATACAAGATTTCTGAAAGCTACAATATAGGTGTCCAAGATGGAGTCAAATAAAACGAAGACTCAGGACCTTCTAAGGAAGGAAAGGGTTGAAAACAAGGCCCTTAGGATAAAAAATCAAGAAATTGAAGGATGATTTACTGAAAGGTGAAGGGCAGTAAGACCAAGGAGGAGCAGCTCAAAAGCTGATAGATGAAAAAGAAAAAGAGGTTCAAATACTGAAGAAGAAATTGAAGATCCCTTCTACTCAAGTCATTCAGGCTTCTGAGTTGATTGAATTTGAGAAGGAAAAAGAGACTTTAAGTACTGAGCTGACTAATTGCAAAGCCAATATTTTGAAGCTTAAGGAGAAAGAGAAACAATGGGAGAAGGAGGCTAAGTTGCTAAAGGAAAGTGAAGAAGATTTAAAGGCTAGGCTATCATCCAAGGAAAAGGAGCTACAAGAGAAATGTGAAGAGGTGGAAATTCTAGCCACTATTCCTAATGTAGAAACAGACACCACCTCCTTGTCTAATGCTATGTCATAGGTAAAGCTAAGGGTTGTGGAGCTTACAGGATTAAAGTAACAAAACCATAATTTAGAAGACATGGATTTGAAAAAAGAGGAAGAGAAGAAGAAGTTAGATGAAAGATGTCAAGAATTTATCAACTAAAATGCCAATTTAAACAAGCAAGTGGTTGGACAAATAGCCTTGTAGGGGGCCATGAATATGATCTGGGGTGAAATCATTAAAGAGGCCAGTAGATTCAGATTGTATATGGATTATGTTGTTGATAAGGAGAATGCTTTGATGTCTGCCAAGAAGAATGTTGTGGTAGTAACGTAGGAATTGAATAAAAAGCTAATGTAGGTAGCTCAAAATGTTGTTGAATTTTTTAGTACTTTATTAGAAGAGAAAATCAAAAGAATGGGTATCCAGGACAAATTTGGTGTGGTCTCTTGGGCCAGGAGAGTTATTGGAAAATACAGAATGATGGAGACTGTGCAATCCAAGATGATCATAAATCATAGAGTTAAAGAAGTGATCAGTTTGTTTAATCCATTGGTAAACAAAGGAATTCCTTTCTTTTGGGAGGAAAAAGGACCATTGTTGACTCAAGAGGAATATCTAGAAAAAATGGTCCATCCCAGGTCTAATCACATCAAATTTGAGGATATGAAGCACACCCTGTCGGGACCTATTGTGTTTGATAAATTGGCTGGGGAATACGAAGAATTATTTGATTTCAATTCTACATGTACCAAAGTGCTTAGTATTACATATTCAGATAACATGGAGCTCATAGTTCTAGCTCATGAAATGGTCATTGCATATTTTCCCAGGTCTGAGCAGTGGAAATCAATTCAAATGTATGGATCAAATAAGTTTAAATTATAGTCATGAAGATATTGAGGATAACGCCAAGGGTTTTCTTCAAGACATGCCTATTTGTAGTCACCCCTCTCAGATTTCGTACAGCTGTCATCAACTAAGATATGTAGAAAATAATTTTAAGCCTATTTTCCCAGTATTCCACATTTTATTTATGTTTTATGTAAATCGTGGTGAATATGCTACGTTTGAGTTTGTTAGAAGTGTGTTATTTGGTTTGTAGCTAATTTTGACTCTAAGTTCAGTCTGGAAGGCCCAAGACATTATAAATTCACCTCCTACAAAGGGAGAAAGGGTTGGAACCCATGGAATTTTTGAGTTGTATGTGTTCAATTGTTTCTTAATAAAATTGTAGAGCCAAATTTGGTGTTTTCTAGAGATTCATGTGTTATTATATGTTACAGTCTATATTTTACTTTCTCATGTGAATGTTTTTTCAATTTATCTATCCATTATGTTTTCTTTCCTTCTAGAATGAGAGTATAACAGTTTTAGAATTCATGTTAGCATGCTCTAGTTGTTCTTTTCAGATGTCCACAAAACCATTCTTCTAAAATTGATACAGAATTCATTTCATAATGCTCTGTGTTAATGGTCTATTTATGTTCTTCATTTCCACCAGACAATCAAATTTTGACTGTGACAGTAGCTATCTTGCCTCTGTGTTTAAAATTCCATACAGAAAGTTTTTTTATCCATATTCCACATCTTTACTCCATAGCCCAATGGTCCTCTGTTCAGTTTCAACCAGTCTTACAAACTACATACATTTTTACTTATACATGTATGGACTTGTTAATATTTTGTGAGAGATCCCTCTAGGAAGAGAAGAAAGCTAGTTCTCCCTTTTAAAGTGGTTTTGTCAAAGCTAGCAGGTGGTGAACATCTATTTCTGCTAGTGGAGGTGCAGCTAGTGTAGTGGGATTGGGTTGGTGAGCGGGTGCGGTTGCTACCAATCCTTGGACTGGTAATGGGTTTTGGAGCACCATAGGTGGAGGGCTTGGTGGTGCCGGGTTGGGTTGAACTAGGGTTGTCGTATTGGTAGCATGTTGAACTTCATACTGAATGGCCTTCTTAGCGCTACCCATGAACGACATTCATGTGTATAGTGCATGTAGACCTCACATAGTTTGCATGGTTGATTTGTGCATAACGAAGAGTTGCGTCTAGCTGGGTTTGGTTACTGGAGATTTTGAGCTCACCGGTTTGCCCCAATGTGTTGGGAGGATTTGTTTGTTGACCACCTCCTTGTGGTTGGTTGTTTCGTTGATTCTTGGCTCGGTTGTTTCTGGCTTGCCATGGTTGGTTGTTGAGGGCTAGTTGGTTGGGACGATTTTTCTATGCAAACACCTGTCCCAAAGGTGCTGGAAGAGCTGGGAGGGGGGGCTTGAGTGGCTTGCACTGGTGGTGCATAGTAGACTTGGGGCGCTGGGGTTGCCACAAATGCAAGCATCTGGGCTTGAATATTGTTGTGTCGAACAAGTAGGTGCATGGGCTTGCTACTCTAGAGTAGGTTGTGCATAGGAGATTGTATCTCTGGATTGAGACATCATTGTTGAATAATAAGGAGCTTGGTTTGGGTAGGAAACACTAGGGGTGTTGCTTGGGTGTGGTGGCATTGCAGGTGGTGTTGGGTGGTGTTGTGATTGATGGGAGATGGATCCTATGATGCCATTGGCAGCATGGGATGCCCCCAGTGCATGCCGATAGGAGGTGCCTGCACGGGGAGTGTCTGGAATGATGCTGTAGAGGTATCCAGACTGTGCGTAAATGAGGTCGAACTGTTGGGCCTTCAAGATGGACTCTTCCTCTGTTTGGGGAAATTTGGAGGAAACGTCCTTGGCTATGGGTGGCGATAATGTTTTTAAGAACCATTCAAGGAAGATCATGTCATCAAGCTTGATCTTGCACAAATTGCGACGTCGTCGCCACTCATGGATGCGGTCAGTTATGTGGGTCGCAGTGTTTTGGTGAGAAGAGAGCAAGATTTCTGACCCTTCATCATATCTGCTGGGGAGTTGGAAATATTGCAGGATATAAATGACAAGGAGTTGAAGTCTGGGTACTTGGCTTGTGGTAGCTCAATGTACCACTTGGATGCAGTACCTATGAGGGTGCATTGGAAAATAATAATTCTAATCGAATCATCTATGATGTTGTTTGATGAGCACCATAGGTGAAACGTCATTATATGGTTTTGGGAGCACTCCCCTTCCTTCCCTTCAAACTTAGGGATGTCTGAGGGGAGCTTGCCTGGAATGGGAGGCCAATATGCTTGATGATAGATAGGGTCATTGGTTAACCTGCTCAATTCAGGAAAGTTGAGGCGTGCCATGAAAGGAAGGTTTGACCCAAGGTTGATGTGGGAAGGACCGACAATGGTAGTGGAGTTTGCAAGAACATGATGTCCCTACATGACTGGGGGTACTTGCGGCATAGTTGTGGACGTGCCACTGCCCCCATGTATGACAAGTGGGACACTATGAGCGGAAGGGCCACTACCCCCAGGTATAACAGGTGGGATAGTTTGACAGGTAGGTATATGTGGAGGAAGCTAACTTATGATAGTCTGCATGACAACACTAGGACCAACTGCAAGGGTGTTGGTGGCAGTGTGTGTAAAACCTTGGTTTTGACCCCATTTACATTAAAAATGTATATGATGTATATATTGTAATTAATAATGGTGTTGAGATAAGGGCAAAATCCCCACCATCGATTTGATTGTGTTATGTTCTAGCAATTAAAATCGTTGTCAAGGGTATATTCGTGCTAGCTGGCACATTATCATTTTGGAATCATGTAAATATGATTTTTAATTAAAATAAACCCCAACCAACTATGTCAATGCAACCATAATGAAAAGGGTATGATTTTCCTA
Source organism: Pseudotsuga menziesii (assembly GCA_001517045.1). Classification (NCBI taxonomy): domain Eukaryota; kingdom Viridiplantae; phylum Streptophyta; class Pinopsida; order Pinales; family Pinaceae; genus Pseudotsuga; species Pseudotsuga menziesii. The sequence continues at coordinate 95,093 of LPNX011109328.1, forward strand.
AGGATGAGGAGGGGGAAATGTCTAACCCTTGGGAGCCATTGAGGAAAATCCAAGTGTCAATTGATGAACCCATTTACTTGTCACCCACCTTTTATCTCACTCACCTTTCCTTGTCTCATTCAACTACCAAATTAAATCATGTAATGTTAGTTGGGGGAAATTATTGTATGGACAGTGGTGTGTGGCAGGACTGTCAGTCCTGTCCCACATGCACACTCCACCAGGGAGCTCATTCACCCTCACATGGGTACGAAGAGGGGATGACCCCCATTATTCATTTGGGCACTCATGCAGAGAACTGAGAGAGAAGTCGTACCCTCACGATTTTGCTGTGTGGAGCTCTCATTCATGATTTGGGATCCTGGATGTTTTCTCCTCATGCATAGGTTTGGGTTTTTTTCTTCACGTAGTCACTCAATCCTCATGCATGCATACCACGACTGGTTTAGTCTTCCTCTCCTGATTTTGATGAGTGCAACTTCCTTCACGATGTGGGTCTGGGCATGTGAATTCACCTTCACGTAGGTTGCATTCCTTTCCTCATGTAGCTGAGAAATCACTACTAGTTTCCCCACGATTTGGTTTGCTGTAGGTTGTGTTGAGTCGTTTTGGCCATGATAGGGCCATAAATGACTTAGGAGTCAATTTCCCAGTCTAGGCTATGCGTTAACCATTCTTGTCCTTCAAGTTTTGGTCTGTGGTGTTTCCTTTCAACCCCAGGGCTAGTTGTTTTGCTGTGTGTGCATAGTGGATTAGTATTTGGACTATGTAGGAGTGGAAAGGAGTCTTCTTGACAAACCTGGTGTTTATAGGATCCTCATAGACAGAGCTAGAGGGTTGGCTCTCTTCTCTACACCCCTTAAATAACACTGGAAGGGAAGCCATGTCCTGAGGGACTATGCAATAAAGAAGGGAATGATTCCTTGTGTTGTGTGTGTGTGGGTGTCTTAGGAGTCAAGCTATTTCTGGTGTAGGTATCCTTATCTCTTCAGTGAGCCCACTAACTTAACAGATAGTCCTTCCATCTCCTGATAACCTGATAAACCCAACTTATTGGATTGGTTATGTGTTGTTGTGTACTCTTGGTCTGATAAACCCAACTGTGTTGTCTTGACTGAGTCTTGACATATCTTTGGCTATGTGTGATCCTGCTTAGTTTCCTTATTCCTTGGGGAATCATGCCCAGATCAAGGGTGGCAGTTTTGCTGAGAGATTAAGGAGCACACTAGCCTATGGCTGGGTGGAATGTTGCAGCGACATAGCTGGTTGCATGACGAGCTTCCTCATAAGATAAGTATTCTGGTCTATTTCACATCTACAATTGTATTTGTTGTTTAATGAAACAGATGAACATGCTAAATGCTTGAATGTATGGTTTTTCTTCCATTGTATGGTAATAATCTATGCATGTTTTACTTCAATGCATTTCAATTTGTTGTCATTGTATGTTCATGGGGCTAGCAGCCCGGGTGGATAGCAGCATCGGGAGCATCCTCTTCATCGGTCGGAGGGTCGAGGATGTTACAGTGTGGTATCAGAGCACACATTGCAATATGGGCCTCAATGAGACATGAATAAATAGTGACAGAGGCAGGTTACCCTCTACCTAGCAGAGGAAAAATGTGAAAGATAGGAAAAATTTCAAAAAATTTTCTAAGTATGGAAAATATTGTATGACTTAGGCTGAAGTCCATTCAACACATCGGATGACTTAGGCATAAGTCGATCCAATACGTTGGATGACTTGAGCTGAGTCCATTCAACAAGGAAACCAAGTAGAGAGAAAATTTTCAAAATTTTCTAAGTTGGAAATTTTTCTGAAGTTCTCGGCTGGGAGGAGCCGAAGTTCTCAGCTAGGAGGAGCCGAAGGTTTCAGCTGGGAGGAGCTAAAGGTTTTGGCTAGGAGGAGATGAAGGTCTTGACTGGGAGGAGCTGAAGGTATTGGCTAAGTGGAGCTGAGGTGTCGGCAAGGCTCACCATAAGGGAGCCGACACAGCGACAGAAAGAGGAAGATAAGAAGAAAAATTCAAAATTTTTTCTAAGTATAGGAAATCTCGGGAAATTTTTTTCGATGCCGCTTAGGTGAAGCCCTACGAGGAATCTCAGAAAAGAAAAGAAGATCAATATGAGGCATCGGAAAAGAATAGAAGAATGATAAAACACAGCGTCAGAAAAGAAAAGAAGATCGATCCGAGGGGTTGGAAAAGAATAAAAGATCGATCAGCCGAAGCGTCAGAAAAGAAAAGAAGATCGATCCGAGGTGTCAAAAAAGAATAGAAGATCGATCAACCAAAGCATTGAAAAATAAAATAAGATTGATCCGAGGTGTCGAAAAAGAATATAAGATCAATCAGCCGAAGCGTTAGAAGACAGAGGAAGATCGACCCGATATGGCATCAAAAGATAGAGGAAGATTGACTCAATGTGCATCGGATGACAAATAAAGACTGATCTGTTGAGGTATCAGAAGAGTTGTCAACAAGTAAATCGATACATTGGATGACTAGTTGGGAAGGGATCCAATCGGATGGAAAAATATGAGTTTTTCAATGGGATTTTTTTAGTATAAAAGCATATTTTCAGTAGTTTTTTCAGTGGATTTACAGGTGCCAAAAAGATGAAAAATGGAAGCGATCTTATGCACCGGATTGCACGAAAATCAAATATTTACAACAAAAAAAATGATGGCTCTACCCTCGACCCACCTTGACCCCCATCGTCCCCTTGAGACAGTCTTTCTTTGAGAAAGAAAATTCTGTGTTTTGGGCAAAGTTGTCATTGTATGATTTCCACAGAGAAAGAAAGTAATTATGATTTGTACAAATGTTATCCAGCTAACAGTTGTGTTACTAACACATTTTGTAGAATCATAGTCACCTTCAAGGGAAGTATTCCAGGTAGTATGGTTCGATAAAGTAAGTTGTGGTTCAGCCATGAGAACCCATGATGGATATGATGCTCGGGAATCCTACGAGCGTGCACGAGATGCCATGGGGGAAAATGTCCGAGTTGGAAATGATGACATAGATTCTAATGGAAGGAGATTCCAAGAGACACTGCTAGATATTGCAGCCACCATGAGAAGCTTGATTAAATCCCAGGAAGAGCAGCATCAATTGAATGCTGCTATGTTGCAAATTTTGATAGACTTGCAAAGAAATATAAACTTTGGACAGGGTATAGTAAAACTAGAAGGTATTAAGAGCAGTACCAGGAGAAGAAGAAGGACTTCTAGTAGATCATCTGACTCAGAAGAATCCACTAGGGATTCAAGCTCTTATTCTCACAAGGGAAAGAGAAAGAAGCACCATAGGGATCTCTCTCGAGATGAATTTAAGAAGGCTAAACCTCCTACGTTTGACAGTGAGGTAAAGACTGGACAAGAGGCTGAAGCTTGGCTTCTTGGGATAAAGAAGTACTTCCAAGTTTAGGATTATTTAGGAAACATGAAGGCAAGGGTTGACATATTCAATCTAAATGGAAAGGCATCCATTTGGTGGGAGCACTTCAAGCAATTGAAGAGGATCAGTGAAAGGAGACATAAGTGGAAACAACTCAAGAAGTATTTCAAGCATAAATACGTCTTTGATAGGTATTATGGTGACAAAATTAAGGAGTTCCATGAGCTGAGATTGGGACAATAGACCATGGAAGAGTATGCAAATAAGTTCTTGGAATTGTTAAGGTATGTCAGGTATATCAAAGATGAAAAAGTGAATATCTAGCATTTCCTGAGTGGATTTCGTCAGTCTTACAAAGATAGAATTGAGTTTTATGAACCTAGAACTCTTGAAGAAGTAATAAGGAAGGATAATTATTGTTATGAGCAAAGCAAAGGTAAACCTGATTACCATAAGACATGGAAGGACAAAATGAATGAGAAGTTTAACCAAAGGAATAAAGGTTTCAAACCTTCTAACCTCGGGAATCAGCAGAAGCAACTATCACAAGCTGAGAAGTAGCCAGCTAAAGTGATAGGAGAAAGGCCTAAAGAGCCACAATAGAACAGGGGACCACTCCAATGTTGGAAATGTGGAGGACCCCACATGCACAGGAATTGTCCACTCAAGAATAAGAGTTCAAGGTCAGCTTATAACAGTCAAGAAGTAGAAACAGTGGGTCAAGTAGCAAGGGTCGTCCCTAGGATTTATGCAACCCTGGAGGACCACCAGGATGACCACTAGTCAAATGTGGTTGAAGTTGCAGGTGATATTGTTGAGCAATCTATTTCTATTTTGATTGACCCTGGTTTTACTCATAGTTACATTACTTCTAGAGTAGTGGATATTTGTGCTTTTAAGAAAGTAAAGCATAGAAAATCTTGGTTAGTTCACCTAGCGACTGGAACTAAGAGAAAGGATAGTGAAGTGGTAGATAAATGTCCATTGGTCATGAATGGATTGGTCACTTGTGTAGATCTAAATGTCCTAACACTTGGTTGATATGATGTTCTAATTTGAATGGATTGGTTAGAATCTCACAGGGTAAAGCTTGACTATTACAATAATACTTTTGAATGCATGGATGAAGAAGGGAACCCAAAAGTTGTGAAAGGCATTCCAAAGGTGATTTCAGTAAGGAAGGTTTCAGCAATGCAGTTGAAGAAGTTCTATAGGAAAGGTTGCAAGTTGTATGCAGCTCATATTTTGGAGGCAACAAAGAATGAAACTCCTAGGTTGGAGGAATTTCATGTGTTGCAGGAATTTAGGGATGTGTTTCCTAATGAGATTCCAAGGCTTCCTCCAAAGAGGGACATTGATTTCACAATTGAACTTGTGCCAGGAGCAGCACCACTGTCCAAGTCACCCTACAGAATGAGTACGCAAGAGTTGTTGGAGAAGAAGTATATTAGGCTGAGTGTGTCTCCTTGGGGAGCACCAGTTCTATTTGTAAAGAAGAAATATGGTACACTCAGGTTGTGTATTGATTATAGATAGTTGAACAAGGTTACTGTGAATAAAAAATACCCTTTGCCTAGAATGGATGACCTCTTTGATCAAATGAGAAGAGCAAAGGTATTTTCCAAGATTGACTTGAGGTCTGGTTACCACCATGTGAGAATCAAGGATGAAGACATTCATAAGACAGCCTTCAGAACAAGGTATGGACATTATGAGTTTGTAGTGGTACCATTTGGTCTCACAAATACACCAGCTACATTTATGTGCCTTATGAACAGTGTCTTTAGTAGGTATTTGGACAAGTTTGTTTTTGTTTTCCTTGATGACATTCTTATTTATTCTAAGAATGAGGAAGAACATGAAGAGCATTTGAGATTGACATTGCAATTGCTCAGGGAGCATTATCTGTATGCAAAGCTGAGCAAGTGTGACTTCTATAGAGATAGAATTCAGTATTTGGGTCACATTATCTCAGAAAAGGGTATATATGTGGACCCTAAAAAAATTGAAACCATTATGAATTGGCCTACTCCAAGAAATGTGACAGATGTAAGATCTTTTATGGGACTTGTAGGATATTACAGGAGATTCATTGAAGGATTCTCCAAAGTTGCACATGCCATCATTTCTTTGCAAAAGAAGGGGATAAATTTTGAATGGACATCAAGGTGTGAAGAAAGCTTCCAGTAGCTGAAGAATCTTCTCACCGGTGCACCAGTATTGAAAGCTGCAGACCCAGAGAAATATTTTATGGTGTGTACCAATGCATGCAAACAAGGGCTTGGAGAAGTCCTTATGCAAGACAACCACGTGATATGTTACGAGTCAAGAAAGCTGAAGGAGCATGAGAAGAAATACACCACTCATGATCTAGAACTTGCAGCCATAGTACATGCTCTCAAGATGTGGAGGCATTACTTGATGGGAAGAAGATTAGAGCTAAGGATAGACCATTGTGGTTTGAAGTATTTATTTGATCAGCCTACTCTAAATGCTAGGAAAGCGAGATGGCTGGAGTTTTTATGTCAGTTTGATTTTGAAATAAAGCACATAAAGGGGAAAGAGAATAAGGTAGCTAATGCACACAGCAGGAAGGTCTTCAGGAAATGCATGTGTCATCTCTTAGTATTTTCCAATCAGATTTGAGGTAGCAGATTGTTAGTCATACTGTTGAACATGAAATGTATGTGCAGGTAGAAGACAATTTGCAGTAGCAAAGTATTGAGAAGAGGTATGAGGGGTGTAAATTGGAAGAAGATGAAATTCTTACTTATAAAGGCAGAATTTATATTCCAAATGTAGTAGAGTTGAGGAGAGTTGTTATGGATGAAATCCATCAAGCTCCATATTCTGGCCACCCAGGATATCAGAAGACAATTGCTATAGCTAGAAAGTAGTACTTTTGGTCAGGAATGAAAAAGGACATGGCTGAATATATTTCAAGGTGCATAAAATGTCAACAGGTAAAGGTTGAGCATCAACACCCCGTAGGTTTGTTGCAGCCTTTGCCAGTTCCATAATGGAAATGGGAAGTTATTTCCATGGATTTTATCACAGGATTTCCAATGACTTGGAGAGAACATGACTCTATAATGGTTGTGGTGGACAAGTTAACAAAGGAAACACATTTTACACTGGTTAAGTCTATGCATAAGATTGATGACATTGCAAAGATCTTCATGAAGGATATTTTCAAATTGCATGGATTACCTAAGGCAATAGTTTATGATAGAGATGTAAAGTTCACTTCCAACTTTTGGAAGGGGTTGTTTGAATATTTGGGTACAAAGTTGAAATTCAGCACTTCCTACCATCCTCATACTGATGGTTAGACATAGAGATTCAATGAGGTGCTTGAAGACATGCTTCGCATGTATGTGATGGATAAACCCACCAAGTGGGAAGATTACTTACACTCGGTAGAGTTTGCTTATAACAATGGACAGCAAGCATCCTTGGGGATGAGTCCATATGAAGCTTTGTATGGAAGAAGGTATAGGACACCAGTGATATGGGATAATCTAGTGAATAGGGTTGTGCTTGGTCCATAATTCCTCAAGGAGATGGAGCAGGAGGCTATAAAGATCAGGTAGAATCTGAAAGCAGCTCAGGATAGGTAGAAAATCTATGCAGATAATCATAGGGTGAACAGAGAGTTCAGTGTTGGGGATCATGTTTACCTTAGAGTGAGGGAAAAGAAGAGTTCCTCAAATCTCGAAAGTTGTGCCAAGTTGTCACCTAGATATTGTGGGCCATTTGAAGGGCTTGAAATAATAGGGCCAGTTTCATGTAGACGTGAATTTCCTGCTAGCACTAGAGATCATAACATTTTTCATGTATATTTTCTTAATAAATATGGACATGATCCTAACCATGTGATAAATTGGGATGTGATTCAGGTGGAACCCAAGGGGGAATTCCAAATCGAGCCAATGTGCATCCTCAACAGGAAGGTCACAATGCTCTAAAACCGAGCCATAGGGCAGGTAAAGGTGCAATGGGAGTACTACAGTACCGAAGAGGTTACGTGGGAGCTAGAGGATGCCATGTGATTGGCACATCCCTTTTTGTTCAATTTTGAGGAGCACTGAGGTGATACCAGTGTAGTATTTTGTTCAATTTTGTAAACCACTGAGAATAGTGCCATTGAAGGGGGAGGGGAATGTAACACCCCATTTTTGACCCTTTTTTCATTAAAAATGTATATGATGTATATATTGTAATTAATATTGGTGTGGAGATAAAGAAAAATGACCCACCATCGATTTGATTGTGTTATGTTTCGACGATTAAAATCATTGCCAAGGGTATATTCTTGCTAGCCAGCACATTATAATTTTGGCATCATGTAAATATGATTTTTAATTAAAATAAATCCCAACCAGCTATACCAATACAACCATAATGAAAAGGGAATTATTTTCCTAAGGTGAAGGAGGAGGGAATTTCTGACCCTTGCGAGCCATTAGGGAAAATCCAAGTGTCAATTGATGAACCCATTTAGCTGTCAGCCACCTTTTATCTCACTCACCTTTCCTTGTCTCATTCAACTACCAAATTAAATCCTTTGATGTTATTTGGGGGAATTTATTGCATGGAAAGTGGTGTGTGGAAGGACTGTCAGTCCTTTCCCACATGCACACTCCACCACGGAGATCATTCACCCTCACGTGGGAAGGAAGAGGGTATGACCCCCATTATTCATTTGGGAACTCACACAGAGAACTGGGAGAGCGCCATTACCCTCATTATTTTGTTGTGTGGAGATCTCATTCACGATTTGGGATCCTGGACATTTTCTCCTCATGTGTAGGTTTGGTGTTTTTCCTCACGCGGTCACTCAGTCATCACACATGCATACCATGACTAGTTCAGTATTCCTCTCCCAATTTTTATGAGTGCAACTTCCTTCACATTGTGGGTCTGGGCATGTGAATTCACCTTCATAGAGGTTGCATTCCTTTCCTCATACAGCTGAGAAATCACTGCTGGTTTCCCCACAATTTGGTTTACTATAGGTTGTGTTGGGTCATTTTGTCCACGATAGAGCCATAAATGACTTGGGAGTCAATTTTCCAGTCTAGGATATGCATTAACCATCCTTGTCCTTCCAGTTTTGGTCTGTGGTGTTTCCTTTCAACCCTAGGGCTGGTTGTTTTGCTATGAGTTCGCAATGGATTATTATTTAGACCGTGTAGGAGTGGAAATAAGTCTACTTGACAAACCTAGTGTTTACAGGAGCCTCATAGACAAAGCTAGAGGGTTGGATCTCTTCTCTACACCCCCTGAATAACACTAGAAGGGAAGTCATGTCCTGAGGGATTGTGCAACAGAGAAGAGAATGATTCCTTATGTTGGGTGTGTGTGGGTTGTTAGAATAATCAACCCATATTTACCTACCTTAGACATTAATTAATCCATTTTTTTTCTTATTTGCCTAGTTTCCTATATTCCACTCTATGCAAGTTGTCTTCCACATGTCCTAGAAGTCAAAATTTCTAAAACTGAATCATGGAATTCTTGGGAAACCTACTGGAAACCATATTTAGCATGTCTACTTTATTCCAGATCCTCCAAAGCACATATCTTCTTTTTCTACTAAGTTTCCTGTTTTATTGAGAAATAAGGCAAAAGGGAAAGTAAGACTAGGTGTAGTTGACTTGATTTTTTCCCTCATCATCCTCCATCCTTTTCTCCTAATAAAAGCATGTATGAGTTATCTTTCCATCCCTGATTAGCTTGCCTACTTGACTTTTCCAATTCGTGAGCCTCTAAGTGGATTTGGAAACTGCTTTATGCACCTATGGGTGATTTGACTAGATTTAGTAAGCCTACTTTTTTACTATTCCGAATGGCATCCTTATGCATTCAAATACCTCATGTAATTATATATTGCAGCATCCTATTACTTCATAAGGTTTTCTATTGTACACTTATTTAATAAATATTAGTGTTATGCTCCAATTTCAGTCTCCTTTGTTTGTAATTTTGCATGTTTGATTAGCAATTTTGTGAGTGTAATTGTTCTATCACTTGGGTTCAATTTCCACATGGTATCAGAGCCTTTGTAGATCAATTTCTCTCCTTCCATATTTCTATTGCAGGTTTGACATTTTGACTGGGAGCATATTCTGCTAAATGAAGGGCACAGTTTCTGAGCTATGGATCAATCTCAGAAGATCATCTTGACTCCATTTAATTTCTTTGAATGGAAAGCAGAGATGGAGGTACTATTGAGAACGAAAGGTCTCTATAGGGTGACTATGGAAACTGAGGAAGAGCCCAATGTAGCTGCAAATAAAATTAAATGGCACAAAAGGAGGGATGAGGCCTATGGTCTTTTGTGTCTGAGCATTTCAAGAGACCTACTCTTCCATCTTGATGGATTGACATCACCTGAAGAAGTGTGGGAGAATCTTGTAGAGGTTTTTGGTAAGACAGATGAGATGATAGGACATAAAATCAGGAATGAATTGATCTCTTTGAGTCCCAACATATTTGAATCCTTGTAACTCTATTTTTCCAAGTTTAAAACCCTTGTTTTGCAACTAAAATAGTGTGGAATTGAAAAGAAGGAAGAGCAACTAGTTTTGGCCATACTCTCAGAGCTTGGCCCTGAATTTTTAGTGTTTGTTTCAACTTTCCATGCCACCAATTTGACAGCTTGATCCTGGAAGATTCCTAAGCTTGCATAGTTCATGGAATCCCTAACATAAGAACAAGATAAATTGGTGATGATGGGCACCATCAAACCTTCCAAAGACCAAGCTTTGGTTGCTGGAGATTCAAGGGTGGATTGAAAAGGTAAGAAGAAATCTAATAAGCCACTTAAGCAAAAGAGAGACAAGAACAAGTCTCAAGAGGATCCCCAAGTCTCCAAGAAGAACTTCCAGAAGAAAAATAACAAAGGAGAAATGAGCAAGTGCACATACTGTAGTAAGGGCTATCATCTTGAAGAAGAAGAGAATTGACATGTTGACCCAAATCCTGGAGAATAATAACATCTACCTTCCTAACTGCTCAAAGAAAAGGGAAGGAGGACCAAATTCAGAGGACAAAGAGAGAGTAAATACTTTAGTTGCTGGCACATCAAGCTCACCTAGCTTCATCATAGACTCTGGAGCTTCAAGACATATGGTTTCGACCAAGGAGACATTCTCCTCTCTTGACATGTTGAAAGGTCCACCAATAGTGCTGGGAGATGACTCTCTCACTGACATTTTGGGGAAAGGAAGTATTGATATTGACCATGGTAAGTTCAATAATGTGTTGTATGTTCCAGGTCTTTCCTCTAACCTCTTGTCAATGTATCAGATGACTCACACAGGGTCTCCAAAGAAGGTCATCTTCTCCCTTGATGATGTTGAGATCACAAAAATCTCTAATGGTAAATTCATTTCAAAAGGTGTTGTAGATCACACTTCGAAGGTATACATGTTTTCACATTTTCTACCCTAATCAAACCCCTCTACTCTTCTGATTCATGCTAATGAGGCAAGCAAGATTTGGCATGAAATATTTGGCCATCTTAACTATAAGTATCTTTTCGATATGAGTGAAAAAGATATGGTCATAGGGTTACCAAAGATTAAGTTTTCCAAGGGATTCTGTCAAGGTTGTATCCTAGGAAAACACCCAAAGCACAAATTTGAGAAAGCTATTCATGAGAGAACCTCTGCACCTCTTGAGTTGAACCACACTGACGTTGCTGGTCCATTTCCTCATATGTCCATGAGTCAAGCCAAATATGCATTGAACTTCATAGATGACTTTTCTAGGTATTGTTGGGTTTACTTCCTAAAGCATAAGTCTTAAGTTTTTGACCTCTTCAAAGTCTTTAAGGCCTTGGTTGAAAACCAATCTAGGAGGAGACTCAAGATCCTCAGATCTAACAATGGTGGTGAGTATATCAAGTATGATTTCATTCAATATTGTAAATATTCAGGTATTTATATGCAGCATTTGATCCCTTACACACCACAACAAAATGGTGTTGCTAAGAGAAAGAACAGATCACTGAAGGATATGGCAACCTGTATGATGGAGTCTAAGAATTTTCCACCAAAGTTTTGGGCCGAGGCTATAAACTATGAATCCTATATCCAGAATATGGTGTCTCATAAACAAATTGATGGTATGACTCCTTTCAAATCTTGGAGTGGGCACAAGCCAGATGTGACCCATTTTAGGATTTTTGGCTCAAAGGCTTGGGCTAGAATTCCAAATGAAAAGAGAAAGGATTTAGATCCCCAAAGCCAAGAGTTCCTATTTCTTGGGTATTCTAAATATTCAAAAGGGTAAAATCTGATCAACTTGAGCACAAACAAAACCTTCATTGAAATGAGTGTTCAGTTCCAAGAAGAGCCTTTAGCAGCAGTTGAAGTTGGAGAGTCTTCTTCACCACCAAAACCATTGAATGTAAGTGGAGAGACAAATGAGTTTGCTGATTCTGATATGTCTGATAATTATGATTTAATTGTATATATTGATAGTATTACAAGACCAAAATGGGCAGCAAAGACCATTCATGCAGCTGGGGAACTAGCTGGAAATCCTAGTGATCCTAGGAGGACTAGATCTCAGTTTGAGAGTGCCTTGTGTATGAAAGACCCTTTGTTTGCAAAGAAGTGCTATCTGATGGTTGAATCAGACCCACAGACATATTAATATGCATCACATGATCCAAGATGGAAAACAGCCATGAAATAATAATTCATCTTGCTCCAAAAGAACAACACTTGGGAACTGGTTGATCTTCCCCCAGGGAGGAAGCTAGTTCAATGTAAGTGGGTTTTCAAGACTAAGTTTGATACTGATGGTTCACCTTTGAAATATAAGGCAATATTGGTAGCCAAGGGCTACTCACAGGTACATGGTATTGACTACAATGAAACGTTTGTACCAGTGGCAAAGATGGACTCCATAAGGCTAGCCTTAGCCATTGCAGCTTCGAAGCAGTGGGAGGTACATCACATGGATGTGAAGTGTGGTTTCCTAAATGGAGATATTAATGAATAGATTTACATGTAGAAACCTCAAGGGTTTGTTTCTAATCGATATTTTGTGTGCAGGTTAAAGAAATCATTGTATGGGCTCAAGCAATCCCCTAGGGCTTGGTATGCCAAGATTGATGGCTTTCTACTATCATTGAGTTTTGTTCGATGCAAGTCTGATCCTAATGTTTATTTGAAGCTGATTCATGTTTATTTGATTATTATTGTCTTGTATGTGGATGACCTTCTGATTACAGGAAGTTCAAAGAAATAGATTTCCTTCTTGAAGGATGCAATGAACCATGCATTTTCTATGACTGATTTGGGGTTGTTGAGCCAATTCTTGGGTCTCGAAATTGCTCAATCTCAACATGGAATCAAAGTACATCAGTCCAAGTATTCCTTAGATTTTTTGAACAAATTCAACATGAAATATTCCAAGCTAAGCAAGACTCCCTTCCTTTTAGGAGTTAAGCTTGAAGAAACAAGTTCTTCTCCTATGGTAAATAATACACTATATAGGCAGTTGATTGCATGTTTGCTTTACCTTACACACACTCGACCTGATATTTATTATGTGGTAAGTGTGGCTTAAAGATACATGGATCAGCCTCATGATATCCATTGGAGAGCATCCAAAAGGATCCTTAACTTTGTTCAAAGAACAAGAACTCATGGGATCTTGCACAAAGTTGAATCTGATCTTGATTTGATTAGGTTTACTGACAGTGATTGGGAAGGTAACAACACAGATCGAAAGTCAACATCAGGATATGTGTTCATGCTTTCTGAAGGACCAATCAACTGGTTAAGCAAGAAACAGAGTGCCATAGCACTCTCATCTACATAAGCAGAGTACAGAGGAGTTGTAAATGCATCAACTCAATGTTTATGGTTGCGGGGAATAATTGGTGAGCGTGGCTTCGAATCAGATTTTTCAACTATTATCTATTGTGATAATCAGAGCACCATTCAAATCTGCAATGATCTAGTTTATAGATAGAGAACCAAGCACATTGATATCCATATGCACTACATTAGACAGCTTGTGCATGATGGCACCATTCACCTACTCTTCTGTGCATCTTCAAAACAAGTAGCAGACATCTTCACCAAAGTTTTTTGTGAGAAGACATTAAGCAATCTAAAATCACTGTTGGGGATTGCTGATCATGCTATGAATCATGATTGATGACAATCTTTTTTATTTATTTTTACTGTCCATGTTTAAGGGAGGATTTTCCCACTGGGTTTTTGCCTCTTTCCTTGGTTAAATGGACATGCAATATGTAAAGGGTGACTAAGCCTTGTTGCTAGGCCCTAAATTTTTCTGATATTTACTCATAAATTCAGGCTTAAGGGAGGGTGTTAGAATAATCAACCCATATTTACCTACCTTAGACATTAATTAATCCATTTTTGTCTTATTTTCCTAGTTTCCTATATTCCACTATATGCAAGTTGTCTTCCACATGTCCTAGAAGTCAAAATTGATAAAAATGAGTCATGGAATGCTTGGGAATCCTCCTAGAAACCATATTTAGCATGTCTTATTTATTCCAAATCCTCCAAAATGCATATCTTCTTTTTATGCTAAGTTTCTTGTTTTATTGAGAAATAAGGCAAAAGGGAAAGTAAGACTAGGTGTAGTTGACTTGTTTTTTTCCCTCATCATCCTCCATCATTTTATCCTAAATAAAAGCATGCATGAATTTTATTTCCATCCCGTATTATATTTCCTACTTGACTTTGCCAATTCGTGAGCCTCTAAGTGGATTTGGAAACTGCTTTATGCACCTATGGGGGATTTGACTAGATTTAGTAAGCCTACTTTTTTATGATTTCGAATGGAATCCTTATGAATTTGAATCTCTCATGTAATTATATATTTCAGTAGCCTATTACTTCATAAGGTTGGATATTCTACACTTATTCAATATAGATTAGTGTTATGCTCCAATTTCAGTCTCCTTTGTTTGTAATTTTGCATGTTTGATTAGCAATTTTGTGAGTGTAATTGTTCTATCACTTGGGTTCAATTTCCACATGGGTGTCTTAGGATTCAATATAGTTTTTCTGTAGGTATCCTTAGCTCTTCAGTGATCCCACTAGCTTAGCAGACAGTGCTTCCATCTCCTGATAACTTGATAAGCCCAACTTGTTGGCTTGGTTATGTGTTGTTGTGTACTCTTGGTTTGATAAACCCAACTGTGTTGGCTTGAATAAGTATTGAAATATCTTTGGCTATGTGTGAGCCTACTTAGTTTCCTTATTCCTTAGGGAATCATCCCCAGCTCGAGGGTGGAAGTGTTGTTGAGAGATTAAGGAGCACACTGGCCTATGGTTGGGTGGAACGTTGCAGCGACATAGCTGGTTGCGGGATGATCTTCCTCATAAGATAAGTATTCTGGTCTATTTCACATCTGCAATTATATTTTTTGTTTAATGAAAATGATGAACATGCTAAATGCTTGAATATGTGGTTTTGCTTCTGCTATATGGTAATAATGTATGCATGTTTTACTTCAATGCATTTCAATTTGTTATCATTGTATGTTCATGGGGCTAGCATCCTGGGTAGATAGCAGCATCGGTAGCATCCTCTTCATCGGTTGGAGGTTCGGGGACGTTACAGTGTGAGGTATGGACATAGGTCCACTTCCAATCACCAATCCAAAAATTGTCTCTGGGCTTGCACCAGCCATGGAGCTAGATGGTGCAATGTGTAAATATGGCTCAAATTGATATGAGTCCGAGTCTGAGTCTGAGGTTGTATGGACTTCTGACAGTGTAGAGGGTTGTCGAGAATGGTCTTGATGGTGTTGGTTCAAGGACCTGAAATGTGGTGGATCGCCTCTTAGGTGTGAAGAAGAGAGTGGGGGATCAATTGTTTCTGGTTGGTAGGTTAAATGGTGTAATCTGATAATGACGTTATGGACCCCAATTTTAGTGGCTTCCTATTGGATTTCAGGTGGTCACTCAGCCACTAAGACTTCCAGGAGACATCACTTGGATTTTTCCTCACATGAGATCTAGCCAATCAGTAGGGGTCGTTTCCCGTTTCGCTTGGTAATTCCTCTCAGCATCCAACTACTTTGGGGTTCCCATCGTACTCCTCACAATGAGTTTCAGGGCAGATCCTAAGTACTTCCCATGGTTAAGGAAGTTAGGGACTTATGTCCTAAAACTACAGGATTTTGAATTATTGTAAATTTATTAATTTTAATGGTTGGCTCAGTGTCATGAACTAAGTTTGGTTGATTAAGTGGTGTGGTTGTGTGCATGTTTAGTGTATGAAAGATTGTTCATTTTAAAATTATTTTCTTTTATCAGTTTGATGACTGAAATTATGGTTTATGTATACTTCGCAGACGTTTCTGGTTTGTTACAGAGATTACAGAATGGGAAACCTGTTATGAAACCAGTGAACTTTTGAAACAGAAAAATTTAAACATGTAAGTAATGAAACTGAACTATTGAAGACCTGCTAGGTGACTACCTTATGCATGTATTCCTCTTCGACTAGGAAAGAGTGTTGGGCTCTCAACACAGTGGGACTAAGCCCACTTGTAAATCCTCAGGTCACTCTTCGAATGCAAGGTTCATCAACAGGGAGGACGTGAATGTCGTGAGGCCCCCTGGTCCTACCACCCCCTCTACCTTCCAAGTCACTCGTTTTTAGTGGTCTTAAGAAATAACAAGTATAAGTGCCTATTACTATATGAGCATGACCCTTCGTCTTATCCTAGAATACCTAGGAGGGTGATGACTTGGTAGAGGAGGAAGGGCTTCAGAAAGAGGTTAATTTCCAATTCTTTAAGTGAAAAAACTGAAAATTAAGTTACGGTATTTGAGCTAAGTCCTACAACAGATTCATATGCATTAACAACTAACCAAGTCTATCATCAACTTACAGAAATTATTTGTATAAAGAAATAGGCTATTGGACAGTGGCAGTAGGGCCACACTGACAGTCCGAACAGCAAAAAACCAAACCCTGAGAGACAAGTCAACCTTTTCGAGGCTAATGTAGCAAGGGGCTCGCTGGTTCTTTCCAAAAACAGGCTAGGGGGTCTCTCAAAATCAAAAAATAGGAACGATTGGACTCCTGAGAGTGAAGTCGAGCCTTTTAGGGATAAATGAGAGACTGGGTTGCTCTTTTCAACCCAATAGGAGCAATCTGTCCCATAAAGTGAATTTTTTTTAAAGACGTGCTGGGACCAACTGAAAATAACTGGTACTATGGCCGAACGGGCTTGGTTCGGCCTTAAGGGGGCTCAAATGGAAATTTAAATGACAAAAACAGAGATCTAAACTAGAAATAAATAGAAATCTAAACTAGGTTAACAAAAAGAACTAAAAATAAACTGTAAAAACCCAGGGATCTTGTGGGATTGACCTGGTATAGTCAACAAAATGTACTCAAAGACTCAATTATAATTAAAATGGGGTGCTGACCCAGCACCAGTCTCATATCCATATGCAGTAAAGGTAGAAGCCCGACCCCATCTCGAAGTTTCAGGTAAATATTTCAATTCCTCGATCTCTAACATTCCTCACCTCATAGAATATGATATGTATAATGCAGTGATGACCTCTCCTTATCACTATCAAGTTAAACCTCCTTTATGCATTATTGGCAAGGTAAATTTTGCATCTGATGTCACCACCCTCTTGATTCACGATGTGCACAACTAGAGACATCCAGTGAGGTCTCTACAACTCCAGATGTTACTAGATGTGTTTGTTGGCATCAAGCCTCTTCTCTAAGTGCAATATTGTTGTCAACCTGTACACTCAAAATTCGTTCAACTGATTGTCATCAATGTCGTTGGGCATTTGTCTAGTTATGTGCTGGTAAGTTGAATCCTTTTGGGTTAATAGTCACACTAATCTATGTCAATAATTTTATTAGGGATGCCATTAATGATGAATGTGGGGACACATCAAGGGGATTTCCCCACAATATTTATTTGAAAAAAATAGAAAAGTTAAATATCATGAATGAATATATAAATCTTTAAGCCCCGACTTTAGTTGTTATAGTAATAGCTTGAGTGGGTCTAATGGTTAAGAACATGTGTTTCCTCCCAGAAGATCACATGTTCAAATCTGGAGGGGGGTAGGGTATGTACACTTATGTAGACTTCAGCAGTTAAATAGTTGCACAGAGGAGGTTCCTTGTCCCACAAATATGGGGGTCTCTTACAATAAAATTGGTGTCTCAATTGACTATGATCTTAAAAATAGATTATTATTATTTCTTGAAAATGAGGAAATAAATTCAACACAAATGGAATGGAAGTACACAAAAAATCCCTTTAGCAAAATAGGTCTACCTAATCGAAACCATAGATTATTGTCAAGAGATCAACACCTCAAGTGATTGGGAGATAAGTTTCAGACTCTAAATCATAAGCTACTAGAATGATTAACCGTTAAATTTAAACCTAATTAATTATTAGGAACTTTAAATTCATTATTATTATTTTTATTATCATAGAACAACAATAATTATATTTACACCCCAAAAAAAATTAATGTTTTCGTTTACAATTCCATGAATATTATTATTTTTATTATCATAGAAAAACAATAATTATATTTACACCCCCCCCAAAAAATTAATGTTTTAGTTTACAAATCCATGGAAAGGACTTGAGTTCTTGATATCTACTTTGAAATTCATTGAAAATAAGATTATACAGGCCACTTAAATTCAGAGAAAACACTCTCTTGGTATGTGAAATTTCCTCTTTGGAATTAAGCAGGTGTGAAGGAGTGGCGAGCAGCGTTCAAAATTGAACCCTTTCGAGCCCTTCCAAAGGGTTCTAGCCCTTCCTAGAAGTGTAAAGTTAAAATTTCCCTTAAAAAAAATTAAAATCTAAATTTTACCCTTCTAATTAAGAAGGGCATAATTTATGTCAACATTTCAAAAGAAGGGCAACATTCGAAATTACCCATCCATATAAATTTCTCCAGATATTGAATTTCCTATGCTATAAATTTCAAATTGTCATTCAAAATATTGGAAATTTGATAAATTATAATTACTCACTCACTCATGTCATGCACTCACTGCTTAGCTGTGCAAGATGACCACTAGTAATGATTGATCACTATGAGACACTAGCCATCAAGATGTGACTCTGACTCCCAATGGGGCTACAATCTAAAGTGTGGCAATGTGTCAACGACTATGACTATAACAACATCTAGCAACTACTAGTGTACTACTAGGCCCAAAACAAGCTCAAAACATTATTCCTACTACCGATATGAACCTCGCTACCAATGTCCACTCTTTTTTAATCAAAATGAAATTCAAAACGCCAGTTTGATGAGTCCTCCTCTACAAGACTTCATTTCTTGCATAATATCATGGACTCATGACAACTATAAACAACACTCAATGTCATGCAAATACAAATAATGGAATGTAGCTAAGATCACAAACTGTACATAGGTCGATTTATGCAATGCTATAGAGAGGTGTCATTGGGCACATGATATGGAGAAACAATAATTTAGAAAAAACATTTGGACCAAAGCACCTGCACAATGGTTATTAATAAAATTTAAAAAACAATTGTTGACTCAAGAATAGTCTTTCAATTTGATGGGTGGCATGATCATGATGTAATCTCCCTCCATCCTTTTATACATTTGTGGTTTCTCACAACAATTGTCCTCAACAGTCACCACCAAAATACATATTAAAATTACCTATGTTTACATCCTCTTCTCTATAATCCTCATCTCATAGTCATAACTAAGTATTATTATGCATGCACATCCTTGCATTATAATATCAATTAGGTCAAGGCGCAAAGACAACCATAAAATATCAAATGTGTCAAGATGCAAAGAGTAAGAGACAACGATAAGTAATTATTATATTAACTTTACCATATAAGAATTTAATTAACACTATCAACTGAGATTTGACATGTTGGATTGTTGTGATATTCTTATCACTCCTTACGAATGTGATTGCAATGAATTCTTTGAAGGTGAAGTCTATAATTTTTGGTCTTCTTCCTAATTATCATGCCTTTTGGTAAAACAAAAAGGAGGGTAGAGTCCTGCAACAACATGGAAAACAATTTGGACATAGAGGTATACACATTAATTGTTTTCATTAAATAACTTAAATTTCCTACCTATGACTATCGATTCACTGAATCGTGCACTGGTACAAAACATAGCAAATTTGAGAGCCGTGAGCCCTTAAATACTCACACCGAGAACTTTCTCAAATATAACAATTAGTAAAATTCTTTTGGTATTTTGGTTCAATTTAAAAGGCAGAATGTTGAGGCTCAGACATGCAATGTGTTGCAAGGCTTCAGTTGACTTAGGATTGATTCCATTGCCCCTCCATCCCATACATGTATACTTTCATGACAAGTGTTGAACAACATAATTTGATGCCCCAACCCCGGTTATGCTAACGTTGCTAACTTGTTTGGTATCTAGGATTTGTTTTTTTAATGTTTTATGAG
Source organism: Pseudotsuga menziesii (assembly GCA_001517045.1). Lineage (NCBI taxonomy): Eukaryota > Viridiplantae > Streptophyta > Pinopsida > Pinales > Pinaceae > Pseudotsuga > Pseudotsuga menziesii. Next base: position 114,992 of record LPNX011109328.1, read on the forward strand.
TTGTGTATTATTTTTTCTTAGGTGCCCAATCCCCATGATTCTTACATCTCTCAAGTTTGGATTGTT